>CAUYQV010094499.1:0-44652 GCA_963574575.1 Galagoides demidoff
ACTGTGTTCACAAACTGATGAGTGGCTGACCACAACTGAATGGGAATTGAAAAGGGAGGAGCTGACAGGGAAATTGCTTTTTCAGTTCTGCTCTTGAGAGCGTTCTGTCACTGGAAGATTGATTGCTTTACAAATGGTTTGGCACACCTCTTGGGGGAGGAACACATTTATAAGAGGGCCTTTGCTTGACAAATGCAATTAGTAACCTGGATCTTTGTACCCTCAATGAATCCCAACAATTTAAAAAAAAAAAAAAGTGAGCAAACAAAAATAAATAAATAAATAAAAGTATAAAACTCACTGACAGAGGTAAATACAGAATATTCCAGCAAAATAATGGTGGTATATAAATCACATGTATCTCTAGTATATAGATTAAAAGTTAAAATGGTCAAAGATAACTAAAAGTATAAGTTTTTAAGTAATATGCAATATAAAGATGTAAATTGTGACTTCAGAAACAGAAAGTGGAGAGAGGGTAAAAGTGTAGAGTTTTGCCTGGGATAGAGGTTAAGTGCTAGTAGCTTAAATGGTTGATTGTAAGATCTTTTATGTAAGTCTCATGGTAACAACAAAATAAAAAGTACAGCCTATACACAGATGATAAAGAGAAAGGAATCAACACTTCCACTATAGAAAATCATGAAATCACAAAATAGGAAATAAGAGAGGAAGAAATGAACAAAGGAACCACAAAACCAGAAAAGAAGTAACAAAATGGCAGCAGTAAGTCTTTGCCTACCAAAAATTTCCTTGAATGTAAATGGAATAAATTCTCCAATCAAAAGATATAGAGTGACTGAACGTATTAAAAAACAGGATTAAACTCTATGCTGCCTACAAGAGATTAATCTAAGCTTTAAGGACACACATAGGCTAAAAGCGAAGGGATGCAATATTACATAGACATTCTATATAAGTGGTAGTCAAGAGAAGCAAAAGATGCTTCTTGAGCTATGATGTGGGTATGCCCTAATAAACTTCTCATACGTTGAAAATGTCATAGTCAAAAATGCATTTAATATACCTAAACTATTGAACATAATAGCTTAGCATAGCTTAAATGTGCTCAGAAAATGAAATTTACATTAGTTTAGTCATAGATGGGCATTTTGTAGACATGGTGGTATATAAAAACAAACAAACAAAAATCATCCAAAAAATCTGGTAACATAGTGGCTGACCGGGGGCCTGAGGCTCATTTCCTCTGCCCAGCATCTCCAGAGAGTATCATGCTACATATTGCTAGTCTATGAAAAGATCAGAACATAAATTTTGAAATATGATTTCCACTGAATGCATATTGATTTCAATTGCATTGTAAAGTCAAAGCATTATAAGCCAGGGATGACTGTCTGTATTGCATGATCTCATTTGTATGTAGAATCTAAGAAACATTCAAATACACAGTACAGAGAATGAAATAGTGGTTACCAAGCACATGGTGAAAGATGGAGGCAACTGGGAGATAAAGGTCAGAAGACACAAAGTAACACATATTTAAGACGAACAAGTCCAGATATCTAATGTACAGCATGAGCACTACAGGTAATAAAATTGTACTACATTTGGGATTCAGTGTAAATGAATAGATTTCAGCTGCTTTTAATACAAGAACAAAAAAAAATTATTTTTTGACACACAAAAAAATCCATATACAATGATGGATCTGTCACCTTCCTTCACCATATTAACCATTGCTTTATCTATATGTATCTCATAAAATCATGTTGTATACCTTAAATACATACAATCAAAAATTAATAACAGCTATGATTTATTATTACTTACACCAGTCACTATTGAAGGTATTTGCACAATTCTAATTAAAATATTAATATATGTTATTATATATTATAAACATAAAGAAACTGAAAAGAAACAAATTTAAATAACATTCATAAGATTACGAGGTTAATGTCAGCAAAGGTTTTGTGTAGAAATAGAATCAAAAGAAAAATATTTATCTCTATACCTCTGTCTATCACTATCTCTGTATATTTATTTACTCAGAGAATGAGAGAAACAGAGACACAGAAGATTGCTTTAAGGAATTGGCTTAAATGGTTGTGGGGGCTGGCAAATCCAAAATCTGTAGGTGGGTTCACTGGCTGGAAATTCAGGTTAAGAGTGGGTATTGAGGTCTTGAGTCTGAATTCCTCAGGGCAGTAGGCCAAAAACTGAGGCAGCATTTCTATAGTATGAGGCAGTCTTAAGGAGAATTCCTTCCTCTTTTGGAAACCTCAGTCTCTGCTTTTAAGTTCTTCAATTACTTGAGTAGGGGTCACCCACATATTAGGTAAGAGTCATATAGTGTGATGACTAAGAGCTCAGATTCAATGGCCAAAATGCCTCAACTTGAAGGCCAATCTATCCTGTCACTTACTGAATGTATGAACTTGGGCAAGCTAATTCTCTTCTCTTTCTCTTGGCATTCTCACTTTAAAAATGGGCATAAAGTAATAAAATGCCTATCTTCTAGGGCTATTGAAAAGATTAGATGAATTATTAATACTTTAAGGAAAACACTTAGAAGAGTGCCTGGCATGCCTAGAATACTATTACTATTCTAGTTGTCTCATTCACACGGACTTGCTTTGTCAATATTAGCACCTTAGTGTACATTTTAGATTGATTCTATGACATGATATACCAAAGCATCTAAAGTAACTCAGATCCTATCAAAACCAGCCTTCGGGAACAAAGAATCCTGGGAAACGTGGAACTTTAGCTATAACAGCTAAACCTTCATAAAATACTTTCTGATGCATTGCTGAAAGTATTATCCTTCAGGTTAGTGAAATGACAATCACCCCTTTTGTAATTTTTTGGAGTGTTTTGTATGCATTTAAAAATATCTTCAGATAAATTTCTCTTCAAGTCCCTTGCCCACCCCGAGATGGGATCACTTGTTCTTTTCTTGCTAATATGTTTGCATTCTCTATGGATTCTGGTTATTAAACCTTTCTCGGAGACATAACCTGCAAATGATTTTATGTGTTTTTACCACCCTACTCCTCATACAGAGAGAGAACATGGATATGCTAATGAATAATGTAAATATGTTAATAGTATGTAAAACTATATCATCATTTGTTTGACTTCAGTAATCATTTCACTCCATATATGTGTATCCAAAATCATGGTATACACCTTAAATATGGACTCTAATAAAAGAAAATCTGAGAGGTTAAAAGCAGAAATGTCAAAGAATAATTAAAACAGCTATGTGTTAATAGAAATTATTTTAGTTCTGTATAAAAACTATTTTATTTGTTTGGAAATAAACATATTTCATGTTTTTATTCAATGTTAAATGTTACATCGTTTTTTCCAGACAGATGAATTTTTGACACCATCTCTCCTTCCTCCCAGAGCCCTTTGTTTAGGCAGATTTTCAAATGGGTTTTCTCCGGGAACTTCTGTTTCTGATTCAAAGGCAGAAGCCCAGGATGGAGAGTGTTCAGTGAAGAAAACACCCCCAGCTGCTCCCTGGGAACACCTCTATCAACACAGATTCCCACTCTCTGGTCTCCTGATGCTCTCAGATTGGCCCTCAGGAGGACGCCCCCCAAAGCTGAGCACCTGCTCCTTTGGAGAATCTTTTCAAAGAATTCCATCTCCTTGAAAATTTGAATAAGCTCATGATTCCTTATCTCACCTTAGAGAAAACTCACCTCCAGGGCCCTCTAGGTTCCAAAGGGTGGTGGCTTTAAGAGTCTGCTTCTGATAACAACCTTAAGGAGACAGCACAGCTTTTCTGAGCATCCAGAAAGGGGTTGGCCCAGGGGAACCTACTGTCCACATCTGGGGAATTCCTGACAGCCACGTTTTAGTTTATTGCCTTTTAAGCTTGACTGGGTAGCGTGTTTGTATTAGGTTCCCCTTAGCTAGGGCTAGAAAAAGAAAATCTATACTCGGAGGCTGTGGTGTTTGAAATGGCCACACCGTGTCCCCACAGTGCTGCCAAGCACGCATGGCTCATAAAACAGCAGGCGAAGTCCAGAGGCTTTCCCCTCTGCAGAGACAATAAAAACCAGCTTTGATGCCCCCTGGGAAGGTAGCGCTCTCTCTTCTGCCTGCGCCAACTGGCAACAGCCCACGGAGAGGCTCTGGGCTTTGCTTTTTCTTTTTCCATTTTTTTTTTAAATTTTAAAGAATAATGGATATGACCACTCTAAATATTTCTCTTTCTAAAAAAAAATTTTGGAAATAATTATAGACTTACATGAAATTGCAAAAATGCTGAATTCCATGGGCCCTTTACCCAGCTTCCCCCAATGGTAATATGAGACCAACTACAGAATAGAATAAAAAGTAGGAAATTGGCCACACTCAGATTTCACCACATTTACATGCCCTTATGTGTGTGTAGTTTGATGCAGTTTTATCTGCTATATACATTTAGGAATTACCACCACAATCAAGGCATAGAACTGCTCTATCATCTATGAGGAACTCTCCTGCCCCCTCTCCCATGTCTAGCCCCTAGTAACTACTAACTAGGTATCTCTTTCTATAAATCTGTCATTTTGAGAATGTTATAGAAATAAGAAAATATAGTAGGTAACCTTTGGAGATCAGCTTTTTGCCACTGAGTGTAATGCCCTCATCCAAGTTGTCCTGTGTAACAATAGCTAGTTTCTTTTTATTGCTGGGTAGTGTTCTATCCTAGGGATGATTAGCCATTCATTTATCTGTTGAAGGAAATTTTTATTGGTTTCTACTTCTTTTGCTATTACAAATAGAGCTACTGTGAACATTTATATATAGGTTTTGGTGTGAACAGAAAGTTTCATTTCTTTGAGCCAAACACTCAAAGGTGCAACCCTCGGGTTACATGGCAGGTGCACGTTGAGCTTTCTAAGAAGCCGCCTGCCAGATTAGTGTCCTGAATTGCTGCATCATTTTATATTCCTACCTGCAATGAGTGAAAATTCCAGCTGCTCAAAATCCTCACCAGCAAGGCTTTGTTTTTGTTTTTATTTTTTTTGAGACAGACTCAAGCTGTCACCCTGGGTAGAGTGCCGTGGCATCACAGCTCACAGCAACGTCAAGCTCCTGGGCTTAAGTGATTCTCTTGCCTCAGCCTCCCAAGGAACTCGGACTACAGTCACAATGCCCAGCTATTTTTTGGTTGTAGTTGTCACTGTTGTTTGGCAGGCCCGGGCTAGATTCAAACCCACCATCTTGGGTGTATGTGTCTAGTGCCTTAGCCCCTTGAGCTACTGGCACCGAGCCAAGGCTGTGTATTTTTTGTCCCTGGGACTCAAGAATGTTAGAACTCTGTGGGACCTTGAGGATTATCTTGTCTAGCCCCTTTAATGTAGAGAAGGAGCCGAGATGCTGAGAAAGGAACTGACCATCATTTCTCCTTCTTGAAATCCTTCTGGTGTTCTTATTACTGTCCCTGTTGGTCTAGTTGTGGGTCAAACTGTCTCCTCTTCATAACATCTCAGGAAACTTGTCAAAGATTGGGCACGAGCTGAGATCCTTGCTCAAGCCTCTGGGAAAAGTCTTGCCCAGGAAATTTGACCTTGTTCTTTGCTTCCATTAGAGAAACTGGCTGCAGTTACACTTGCAGATTCTTGCATGGCTTGACTCTTAAAGCAACACCGTGTTACCTGCTCCAAGGAAATCACTAACAGCACCAAAGTTCAAATGCAATCTGAACTGGGAACACACGGCCAGCTTCCTTAGGCTGCCCCCTGCCTGTCAGTAATACCAACAGCCCTGGCTATCAGCTCAGCTACTCCTGTTTGTGGAGCACCTACGGTGTTCTGGGCAATGTACGGGGAACTTTACACACCATGGCTCTGGTCTTTATGTCAACCCTGCAAGGTGTTACAAAGATCCCTATCTGACAGATGAGGTGGCTACCAAAGCTCATAAGCTTCCACTCAAAAGTTTTGGAATAAAGCAATCAGGTCTAGGTTGTTCTTTTGCGCGAGCCCCCACAGTACAAAATTCACAAAAGATTGTCTTTGGTGATCAAAATGGCCTTTCCTTTCATTTTCTGAGCTTAAATGTGCAATGTGCTTCTCTCTGCCGGGGTTTATACCTGAAATTTGGGTAGCAGCAGCCAGGTGGCGCCAGAGCAGAGCTTTATTAATTCAGCAGACCAGCTTAGCAGCGCAAAAGCGCTGATTCTCATACCGTGGTGCGTCCTTCCCACCCAATGATAGCATTTCTAGCACATTAAGTTCTTTATTAAAATGGCAGGCATCCCTTCTTCCTCAAAATTCACTACTAACACCTGCACACCTTTCCAAAAGGGATACATCCCATGGCAAAAATTAAAGAAATACAACATCCAGGCATAATATAAAACCTTTCCCCTAAACATCCATTGCTTTAAAATGCTGCTTACTCTAACTTTAAGCTGTCCAAAAACTGATGCTCCTGAGAAATAGATGTGTTGCCGACACTTACAGCATTCAGAGTGATTAAAAGCCTTGCGTTTCTTTGAGGTTCTCTGTGCAGACACAGTTAAAACACATTTGTAGCTTTGTTTACTATTGGGCTTGCTTGAAACTGTTTTAAGAACTTAAGTCTTGGGCAGTGCCTGTGGCTCAAGGAGTAGGGCCCTGGCCCCATATACCGGGTTGACGGGTTCAAACTTAAGTCTTTTTGTTTTGCTTGTCAATGCCCAAGTCCTCATAACCTACTATTTCTCCCTGTTTCTTTCTACGTGGATAGATTATTTTCTTTTTCTTCATTCTCCCATGAAGGAGAAAGACAGCTTTTTTCTCGATGTCACGTGTTCCAGTGACCTCTCGGGGTTGTTTTTCCTGGTTTGCATATTTCTGATACGATAAATTCTCTTCTTCCCAGTTCTCTTTTCTTTGAATTTTAAATAGGGTGACCAACTTGTGCTAGTTTGCCTGAGTGTCCTGGGAACCCCCTCAGTCCTAGGCAAAGCAGGGTGGTTTGTAAATCTTCCTTCAAATTTGAGCAAAAGTTAACCTGAAAAGAATTTAAGATTAAGATTCAATTTCAACCATGGTAGCAGGCTTCATTCTCAATGATATTGCTGTTTATTCATCCATTCACTCATTCATTCATTTATTCAAGTTAAGAAAAGCTCAGTCTCCTCTGCCATCCCAAATCCAGCTATGTGACATTTAACACTTCCACCTTTCAATCCAGCTTTTTGATGAAATAATTTATGTCATGCATCTTCTAAGGCCTGTGGTGCTGAACATGGCATCTAATTTGAACAGATGCTTTATTAATGGTTATTAAATGGAAGAATAAAGTGAATGCCCCTCTTTTCCTTGGGGCTACCACCATCATCACTTGAGATCCTTATAAGCCCCTTCTGGAAGCTCAAGAAAGCTCCTGGAAGGGAGTAGAAAAGAGACATTACGATGTCACACAGGGGCCTGGCGCAGACAGGGACAGCAGTGTCCAACAATTTTCAGAATCGGCCTCAAACTTCAAAATTCCTTTTACCCTTCTGGGAATAAAATCTCCCCCTGTTGGTTTCCCAGGAAGTTTATACCTACGTTTACGAGGTGCTGGAATTTAGGAGAGACTCATAACTCAGGAGCAGTCTCCATTTTGCATCAGACCTCAAAACTGGGGAAGACGAGGTCATGGTGACTGAGGGAGGAAGAGGAATTTGCCCGAGAGATTGTCTTCCATTCCCAAATAATTTCTGTCTCTCTTTCCCAGCCAGACTCTCTATAAAAGGGAAAACTGGACAACAGTCTAGTGGGAAAAGGAGCATGTCCTGGCAACTTTCTGTGAAACACGTACACCACGCTGTTTACAAATTCCTGTAGCCAGCCCCGGAATCCAAATGTAGACAACTCTGTTTATGTAACTAAAATAGGCGCCTCAACATGTGATTAAGGTGGCTGCTGGGAACCGAGCCCCTGAGAGGAGGCATTTGCTGCAGCAGAGGCCAGAGAGGAGGGCAGGGCACAGGCTCCCCTGGGTCCCTAGGCAGGTAGGAAGATTTTTAAAGACTGGTTCCTGGGACAGACATATCCGAGGACAGGCATGTCTAAGATGCAGGGGAGAGCTGAGACAAGCCACCCTGGCCCTTCCTTTGCTGTCTGCCACAGAGGATGGAGTTCTTCATGGAACAGGGACTCGTCCAGCAAGTCACAGCATGGTCCCCTCCCACATGGAGGCAGTGAAGGGTCTAGGGCAGCCAGCTCCTCCCTCAGCATGGCGTTTGGAGTGAGGCCCCCTCCTACCCTGCCAGAAGACTTCCAACATATGGTTCCAATCAGCCACCCACCGTCTGGGTCATTAAGGAGGCTTGACTATGAAGGGTCAGGAGACAGCCCAATAAAGCATTCCCTCTGAGGTCTTGTCCTGAACTCACCATGCCCTTCACACCTCTAGACCCCTGTCCTCGTGACTGTGATGGCCTTCCTCCAGGAGGATCATCTTCAACAATGGCGCTTCCTCTCCAAACATCCCCCCCAGCCCTCCCCATCCTGAAGAAGCCATTCCTCCTGCCCCTGGGCACTGTGGTCACCATCTGTAGGTCAGTGCACTCCACTCATAGTCACCTGTGACCCTGGTGTCATTGTCTTTCCACCACGCTTTATGCTGGCATGATTTTCAGTGTGGGCAGTCATGTGGTTAAATGCCTTATCTTTCTGAGTCACTGGAAGATGACATCCAGATGTCTGGGCCACAAGACAAGAGCAGGAGCAGAGATGCCATGCCCACGGTTGGGGGTCCTCAAAGCATCCCATCAACTGCCTGCCACCCTCAAGGAGGCTTTGATTCTCATGGCTTCTGAGGTCAGTCGTGGCCACTTGGCACCCACGTGGCTCATCTCCTGCCGGGCTTCCCCTTGCTATCTGTGCTCCTGGCTCCTTGCACTTTCCAGTTTGGGAGGAGCCATGCACTAGGGGACCTTTGTCCTGTTTCCTCTCCTTAACCTGCTCTCTCACCCCCACCTTCCACCCTGAAATCTCCGCCTCATCCTGCTCACTGTGCAGGTCTCCACGAAAATGCCACCTCCTTAGAGGCAACTTCCCAGACAGCACCTCCCCCAGGTCTAGGTGCAGTCCCTTCTTGTGTGTCCACAGCACACGCCGACTGCTGCTCTGAGTGACATGTCTGCACTCTCCACCTCCTGAGGTGCAGAGTGAGGGCTTGAGCTGTGGCCTCTGTGTACCTCTTCCAAGCTCTCAAGTGCTCGTGTCCTGTCTACCTCCTGTTGGATGCTCAAAGGGCTCAAAGCCTATCTTCCCCCACTGCCCACCCAGTGCCTAGGAGCAGAGGAGCTAATGGATCAACTGAGGCATCAGCCAAAGAGGGCCTAGACAGTGGTCCTCAACCTTCCTAATGCCATGGCCCTTTAATACAGTTCCTCATGTTGTGGTGACCCCCAACCATAAAGTTATGTGGCAATGAAAATAAAGGGTCACAGCATTAGGAAGGTTAAGACCACTGGCCTAGAAGGACCCAGAAGAGACAGCTCAGAACTACCAGAATCAACATCACCTTGAAGCAAGACCAAGCTTGAATTTGACCATGTGCTCCACGACAAAAGGGGCTTCTAAGCAACAATGGGTGACTGTTCTCTACTCAAACCAATGGGATCTCGCAAGGTAATTAGGTCAGAGGAGAAAAGGCAACAGAAAAACCCCACAGCTTTTCTGAGTGTTGTTTATTCTTTTTCTTTGGAAAGAATAAAAATGACTGTTTGTCACTGAACTCTTAAGGGGAACTCAGGTGGCTGTGGCATGGAGCAAGAGCAAGAGAAGTTCAGACAGATCCCAGAGGCAGACGCAGAAGAAAGAGGCTCCATTGAAGTCACACTTGGATGCCAAGCTCCCCGTGTAGGGGAGGGCACCTGGGTGCCAGGCCCAGCCCTGCACACACAGAGGACATTCACGGCCCACCCTGAGCCCGGCCTGCACAGATAACTGTAATAATTGGCAGGTGGGCCTGTGGCCTCTGGGCTTCAATTCACCAGGGGCCCATTAAAAAAAAAACTGGATGTTCTGCCGCAGCTGCCAGTGTTTAGCTTGGGCTGGGGAAGCTTCAGCTTCCATGACGAGACCGGGGCTGTGTGACTGCAGCTGCCCTGGGCAAACAGGAGCTCCTGAACAGGCTCGCAGACAGAGGCCCTGCTGGCCAATAATCCTTCCGCTCCCTGGGGAAAGAGGAGGAAACAGCCCTTCCCTTTGACCAGCAGCCTCTCTTGGAGCCCATGATGGTGGAGAAGAAAAGAATCTTTCTGGGAGGACTTCTTTTTCTGGACGGAAGGGAGGGATCATCACCTCCATGGTGAGGATTTTCTAGGCCATGAGTACCCTTTAGTAACTTGGAAGAGGTCAAAGTTATCATAGCACCAGAAAGCAAAGAGAAGAGTGAAGTGACACTGACGACTACCCTAAAGAGCTGTCATCACTATTCTCCAAAGAATGGGCCCTCTGAGGATGGTCCTTGGGGTGGGGACCATTGGATGGTCCAGGGCTAGGGCACCACTGCCAGGCACACATCCCTTTTGCTCATCCCACCCTGTTCTCGAAGCCTGTCTTTTGATTGGAGTTTTTGCCACCAACCTGTCATAGCAGGGACAGAGCTGGCCACCAGCAGAAGTCAACTCTGGGAGGCAGCTGCCCCCCACTTCAGTGGCTTCCTACTGTGGTGTCCTGACCGCCCCTGCTCAGCAGGCCTGCATGTGGAAGTTAGCATGAAGTGCTGATAAGGGAAATGGTGGCTTCCCTGGGGTCAAGCCCACATTCTCCCCAGAAAAAAGGTCCTACATTTAGGCTCCAGAGAGCGACAAATTGCCAGCTTGGGCTTCCTTCCAACAGGCTTTATAGGAAGATGCCTCTCGCTAGACTCCTTTTCCCACCCGTTTTCCCACATGTTAGACACAGAAGCTGGAAGCAATTCCAATAGTGCCTCCCACTTTCAGCCAGATGCCGGGGAAGGCACCCTGTGCCATCCACCTGGATGCTCTGAGCTCCTACCAGCCCAAAGGAGGAGAGAGACCTTGGTTGCTTCCCCACCCCCTCTCACCTCCCTGGGGGGTGGAAGGACTATGACTTGGTCCCTGGGTCCCACTCCCTGGGATTTGGGCTGACACTTTAGCTCTCTAAGTCTGTTTCTTCACCTGCAAAATGAGAATAATGATATCATTTCATAGGATGGCCCTAAGGACCAAAAGAGATGGTCCGTACAAGCATATGATGACCAGCCACTGGGTGCAGGCCATTATTAACATGGTGGTGATATCTCATCTACAGTGCCTCTCGGTAGATTTTTTAAAATTGTGATAAAATACAACATCCAATTTACTCTCTTGAAATGTATAATTCAGTAACCATTAAGTATCTTCAGAATGATATGCAACCATCTGCTATCCAGTCCCAGAACTTACTCATCACCCAGAATGCTCTTCATGAGCCCTGTATCCATTCAGCACTCACTGCCTGTCCCTCCTTCCCCCCAGCTCCTGGCAACTATTAATCTGCTGTCTGTGTCTATGAGTTTGCCTATTCTGGACATTTCATAACAGAGTCATATAATATATGGGGGGTTGTGTCTGGTTCTTTCACTTAACATAATGTTTTCAAGACTTGTTCATATTGCAATGTATGTCAGCACATCATTCTGTTTTATGGTTAAATATTATTCCATTGTATGGGTAGGGTATGCCATATTTTGTGTATCTATTCACCTATTGCTAAGACATTTGGGTTCTTTCCACCTTTTGGCCATTTGTGAATAGAGATGCTATGAACATTTGTTTGCGTTTGTTTTTGTTTGTTGTTGTTGTAGTTTTTGTTTTTGAAAGTCTTACTATGTCACCCTCAATAGAGTGCTGTGGTATCATAGCTCATAGCAACCTCCAATTCTTGGGCTCAAGAGATTCTCTTGCCTCAGCCTCCTAAGTAGCTGGGACTACAGGTCCCCACCACAATGTCCAGCTATTTTTTTGTTGCAGTTGTCATTATTGTTTGGCAGGTCCAGGCCGGGATCGAACCCACCAGCTCCAGTGTATGTGGCTGATGCCCTACTCACTGAGCTATGGGTGCTGAGCCTGCAAGTGTTTGTTAAATACCTTTCTTCAGTTTGGGGAGGTATTCCTAGAATTGTTAGGTTGCATGTTAATTCTATGTTTTTATTGGGAAACCACAAAACAATGTATGCTGTTTATATGCCCATCAGAAATGTGTAAAAGTATTATTTCTCCATATCCTCCTCAACACTTCTTTTCTCTCTCTCTTTTTTTTAAATTATAGCCAACACAGTAGGTGTGAAGTGATATCTCATTGTGGTTTTAATTTGCACTTCCCTAATGACTGATGACATCAAGCATTTGTATATCTTCTTTGGAAAAACATCTGTTCTAATCTTTCACTCATTTCTTAATTGGGTTGTTTACTTTTCTGTTACTTCTCCTATGGATTTTAGGTCATTTTCTGGCCAATGGGGTTAGGAAAAAGAGTAAAAAAGACATGAAAGTTTGTGTGTGTGTGTGTGTGTGTGTGTGTGTGTGTTGGGAGGAGGGCAGGGTGGCAAATTCAAACTCACAGTATAAGCAGGAAATAAAATCAAGTCCCTGTAACTTGTCCAAAAGTTACTTGTCTTCCTTCTGAGTCTTCATGGCTGGTCAGTAGGGAAAAGATTAATTTTTAGTCTGATCTGCTTTAGAACTTAGATTCTAAATTTAAATAGCCCTCCTAGTTATGCTCGGTCTTTTTAGAAAAACAAAACAAACTCAAGTCCCAAGATTTCTCTTCCCTTTCCCAAAGGTTGCCACAGGGGTGGCATGGGGAGGCAGTGGGTTTGTAACCACAAGGCAGAGGGGACACCTCAGCACCTTGGTTTGGTGACCTCTGCCTCCTCTGGCCTCCTGGGTCATGTTCTGGTTTTCTGATTCATTCCCCTCAGATGAAGGGGAATTTGGAGGTGGTGACTCAACTAGTCTTCCAAGGGCAGGGGAATCACGTCCTCAGCCCATGACATCCGCGGGACACAGGGTTAGACAAGGAGGAGGTAAACATCATCCATCAGTCATTTGGGTTGACTACGAGCAATGAGAGATTCATTGGGGTACGAACCTCCCTTCTCTCTTTGGGGGATGAAGGCGATCCCTCAGGGGATGACAGTGATTAGAGGAAATATTCAAATGGCCGCCTGGAGCCCCTCTCTGCCCCGCGCCTTGAGATCTCCCAATTTACTGCCCTCAAACTGACAGATGGACAGTGTCTATATTTATAGCTCCCTACCTTGCCAGTCTGCAGGCTCAGAGGAAGGCAGAGTCCCCTCCTTTGTGAAGCTAATCCTCCCATCTTTGTTCTTAATTTCCCATCCCCACATCTAAAGAAGAGCTCCAGGTAGAGAAGACAGGCTGCTCGGATCTGCAGAGAAGCACCTGACTTTAGGTGGCTCCGAAAAGCAGAAACTTCTGTACTCTCTGTTGCCGGCAGGTTCTGCCGCTACCCCATCCATGTTCATATACTGATCTGCCCGCCAGCAGGCTGAAGAATCATGAATGGCAGAAGTCTCTGAAGGAAGGAAGGCAGACCAAGACCACTTTCTCAAGAAGTGCAATTAGAGTCTGAGTAACAGACTTCCTGGAGCTAAAGGAAAATGATTAACCCCACCCTCACCCCCAGTGGCAGGTGTGCAGTGGCTTATTCCTGTCATCCCAGCACCTTGGGAGATGGAGGACAGAGGATCACTTGAGCCCAGGAGTTCAGGACCAGCCTGGGTGAGACCCCACCTCTAAAAAAAAAGAGAGAAAATTAGCCAGGTGTGGTGGAGCACACCTGTAGTCCCAGCTACTCAGGGGAGGATCACTTAAGCCCAAGACTTGGAGGTTGCAGTGAGCTATGATGAGGCCACTGCCCTGTAGCCTGGGTGACCCAGTGAGATCCTGTCTCTGGGGGGGAAAAAAAAAAGACAAAACCCACAAACCTTACAAAACAAACTAAAACCGAAAAGAGTTATGTTCGGTGTTCAACAGTGAAGTAGAGGTCTAGAAGATGGAATGAGAGAAATAGTGCACAGTATAAAACCACAAAGAGATGGGACAGCAGCCAGAAACGGTAAAAGACTTAAAGGACAAAACAAGAGACGTGACATTCAAATAATAAAAGTTCCAGAAAGGGGAGAAGCACAGATGGACGAGAAGTGATATTTAAACGAATAACAGAGGAAAATTTCCATGACCTGACACAAGATTTAAGACTGTAAATCGAAAGGCCCAAGGCCCAGGACTTTTTGAAGACACACACCCAGACATAACTGGGTGGAAATCTTGGAATTCTAAGGATAAATAAGACTGTTTACCAGAGCGAGAGAGAAGGAAGTGTCTGAAGGGAGCACAGCCTCCTTCCTCTGTCTTTGCACCGCCTGGTGAACACTGTGAAATGAGTATTCATCATTTCAAAATGAAAACATTGTAACAGCTTTTCATGATTTTCATCTGTCTGTGGACCTTCTCCTCCCACACATGGCCCTGATGTCCAGTGCCTTTGGCACTATTTCTTACACAGCCAGCCAGCCTGAGCCCCTTCAGGCCAGCAGGCTCTCCTTGACTTTGAGTCTGGACTTGTGGGGCATTGAAATATAAACAAGGAACCCACCTGCAGTGTCCTCTTCCAGGCCCTTTGCTCTTTTTGCCCTTTGCTGACTCCCAGAGGAAGTGATGAGACAGAAACACTCACGCTCATTTCCTCCAGGGACCCACCTAACCTTCCTTGTCCTCCAACAAAGGAAGGTGGCTTGACACTAGAAACTAGCTGCCATTAACAGCCCCACAGGATGGCATTTCCTATGACCCAGCTGAGGTTCTCCTGAGACATGATGGGTCACTTGGCCTCCCCCAACCCGTCCCAGGTCCCTTCCCTTCTCTGGGTGCCCACCCTCCACACACATCTGCCCCCCACTGCTTCACCAGCCACCCCACCAGAAGTGAGGCCCCCTAATCTAGGGAGCATGCTCTGTATTTGAACTCTGACTTGCCTCTCTGGCTTACTTTCCAAAGACAATGTGAAACAGGCCATCTCAAAGCAGTGCCTGGGAACAAGGTAACCAAAGGAAGAATTAAAAGAAGGAACTCTTAGAATAGGAGAGTTGGTAAGGAAAGAGGGATAGGGATGCAGAGATACAGAAAGGCCTAAGAGAGGCCAGCAGGTGACACGGTGGGCAGGAGCAGGGAGGTAGCTGGGGAGGGCTGCCACCCAGGATGCTAGCCTGCAGGGTCAGGTCCGGCCAGGGGCAGCTTGGCAGGGTCATGAGTGATGTTTAGTCAGAATACCAGCATATTGGCCGACATGGGGTTTCCAGTCATCATGAGTGGCAATGGCTTATGAATTTGCTTGTCTGAGGGCACCTGGCTGGGTGTAAGGGTACAATTTCCCAAGCGCTTAGTGACCTTGAGTGACACCAGATCCACCTTTAGCACAAGGGTAATGAGCACACATGCCCTGGCAAGCAGGCCATCTCCCCTCCTCTTCTCAACACCCCAAAGCCCACCTTCCATCTCTCCCTATCTGTCTGGCCTGAAACTGGCCAAGGCCTTGAGCTTGGGCCTCATCCTAACTCCAAAGCTTTTTCCTAATTCCAGAGGCTGAGAGGCAAGACCATGGGTCACCCTTCCCTGCCCTTGGGACGCACAACTAAGTTGGAGAAAAAGACCCCAGAGGCCCAAATGATGAAATGTCCAGGACCCACAGCAACTTGATGGCCATGTTGCCAACACTGGCCAAGGTCCGAGCCAAAGGCCATGCTCTCCGTGGAGCGTGCCTTCAAGGATTTGCACTCCTGCCCAGTTGACAGAGGCTCCAAAGTGCTGGCTCGGGGAGGGACGTGCCAGCTTTCTGTTTAGTCTGGCACTGACCTGATGGGCCTGCAAGGATGAGCGAGCTGCCCAGTGTGGATTTCAAGGCCCCTGAGTCCCTGTGTTTATCTTTAGGCTCAGTTCCAGGAGCTCAGCCATGTGTCTATTTCAAAATAATAATTACGATAGCCCGTCTTCAGTAAGTGCAGACTTTGGAATCCATGTCAACGTACAGTAGCGGCACAGAACACCCTAAGACAGTGCAATTTCACCTAATGACTTGGGTGCATGAAGAATTGGATTCATCAGAAGAATTCTCAGAATACACGTGGGCATCACACACCTCAGTGAGAATAGGATGTGAGGACATAATAGTAGAGAGAGAGAATTAGGGAAATGACCAGCACAGTGTTGCATAAAATTGGGTGTTTCAGCTGGTTCTGGTCCTGGACAATGGAAGCACCAGCTCTTGGCTATTCAATTACCTCCTGACACCAGGGACTGGCTGAATATATTTGGTTCCGGAAATGTCCCAATAAAGCAAGAGAAAAATGGGAGAAAAGGCTTTGGCTGAGGCCAAGCTGTTCTCACAGCTGCAGAAAGACCAATCCCAGAGACCTGGCCTCCTGCCCCAGCCCCAGCCCCTCATGGCTCGAGGAGGCTGCCTGAAGCAGACCCTGACAAAAGCCTGGCAGGTGAGCACAGGCCACCAGGCGACCCCCAGAAGACGCCTCCTGCCAGTGCGCCGTGCCCCTAAGGTGCTGCCTCTCCATCTCGCCGGAGCAGGAACACCGAAGCAACCTTTCTGACTACTGTGCAGGACCCCCAGGCCTCCAGGACACCCCCGTCACCTATCTATCTGCTCCCCTGATTGTTTATGAAAAGCTACCAACCTCCTAACCACACACTGACATTTTTGGCAGAAACACCCTTATTATTCCACCTGAACCAACAAGAAACAAAGGCAGTCAAGAAATTTGCCTGTTGGGATCTCAAAGCTTTGAGTGCCATCAGTCATGTGGAAAATGTGGAGCCGGGCCTGGCAGAGCCCCCCAAGGCTTCCATGGCAAACGACAAAAGGCTGCTGAGCACTTTCAAGCCCGCATGGAGGAGGATCCACTCTCACAAAGCCAGGCGCCTGCCTCCTCGGATGGCCTTAATGAGGACCAGGTGACGAGGCATGAATAGCAACCACGCTGTGTTTGTTGAGTCTGAGATTACTGCAAAGGCTGGAATGAATGAGTCCACAAACAAGCACATCTATCTGTCCAGGAAAGAATGGGACGCAGAGAAGGGGGGGGGCAGGGGAGTGTCATCAGTGTGACTCTCGGACAGCTAAGGAATACACTTGGAAGCACGACTTCCGAGGGGCTGGAGAAATCTTTGGTCAGCATCTTACATCTTCTGGATAACATCAGAGTCATTCTGACCCTCCAAGCCAGGCCAGATGGAGGCAATGTCACGTAGTATGCAAACGTGCCTCTGACTCCACTCTGCCCTTCTGCTGTCTCCTCTCCTAATCTAACAAACACACGTGTGCACACACGCAAATGCACACACATGCACCACAATAGCTTAGGGTCTTCCCTTCTCTCTCGCCAATCCCTGTTCCTAGGAACAGCTCTGATACAATGAGCACTGATCACAGGTCAAGCATCAGTGCATTTATATTAAAATGTGAATACATCATGCTGAAGATGATGGGTTACAATTGTCACTGTGGAAATGGAGGAGTTAGCTGGAGGAGGCGGCGAGAGTCTCAGCGAGGTATCCAGTGACACTTTGGAGGAGGGCATGGGGGGACTCACCCAACTCTGCCTCTGACTTCCGTGGGCCATGGACATTGACCACCCATATCAATCTCTGTCTCCTTGACTGTATAAGGCCAGGCATGACTTGGGTGGCTTCACTGTGCCTCTAGGGCAGCAGGAATTCCTCGAGAGCTCCTGGGACGTAACTGGGCACATTCATGGCCAGGTAGAGACTCCATAGCCAGCCTGCTTTCCATACCCCAGGTGACCCTGCCCTCCTGGGGCACACAGAATGGGCTCTGGGGGACAGGCTGCTGCTCACATGCTGTTGCTGTCATGTACCCTTGGGAGTGTTGAGGGCGCATATTGGTGGTTTTGTAGGACACATGCTGGAGGTTCTCTCATGTCCCCAAAGAGGCCACCAGGATGACACTGCTCAAACATGGCACCCCTGGTCCCCACAGCCCAGGCAACCTTTCTTCTAGATCTTTTCCGAAAGCACGTGGCATAGGGTTGCCTCAGTTTCACTCTCCTGCAGGAATAACCTTTGGCTCATGTTTAGATAAGTGGCTGGGCTTCATCAGGGCAGAGGACACCCCCTGGGATTGTGCAAGGCATGGGCCCTGCCTTCTTCAAATTCTCCTGAGTAGCCTCACATCACAGGGCTCTCTAGTCCCCTGCGGATATTTTCACTTTGTTCATCATCCCTCCTCCTCCCCCACCACTGTCACCCTCTGTGGCAGGACACTCACCTCCCTTGCCTCCACCCGCGCTCTCAGAGCCCAGGCAATCAGGTGATTGGACTGGACTCAGAACTGGACTCCCCATGGCCTTGACAGACTAGAAGTCTGGGCCACAAACGACCAGTCCTTGTTATTCATAAGTTTTGTGGGTTTGGGTTTTTTTTATGTATAGAAGAGGTATTTGGGATGAATTTTTTAAATTACTTTTTATAGCTAATGAAGAACTTTTAAATAACACTTAGAACAAAAAGTCTCTTTGAAGCCCAGTTTCCAGAATATCACCACATGGACACCCTGTTTGTTTGCTACAAACTATTTACTTTGCTATGAACTGAATGCAGAAAGAGGGCTTTGGGGGCCTAGGGAGGCCTAGATCTCAGCTTCGAAAAGAATTCAAGTAACCTCAGCCCCATGCCACATGCCCCACCTCAACTATGCACCACGGAATGATGTTGTGTTTGGAGCAGGTCTCCGTCAGCTCGGATTTGGCCATGGTTGCTCCTTATAACTCTGTATTTCAGATCCGGGGGCATAGGAAATTAATAGAGCAATGCAACACCTTTGACCTATAGAGAGACTTACGTGTTCATTAAAGACAGAAGGCGGGGGGGGGGGGGCGTAGGAAGGAGCCAGAGAGGTGCTCTGTCCTCATAGCTCTCTGTGTTCTGGGTGTCTCACCATTTCACAGCCCCGCCCCCCGGTCTGGCTTTATGAGAATGCACCTTCCCTGCCTCTGAGAGGGGATCTAAGGAGACTGGGTGGCCCCCTCGGTCCCATTTTTCCCCTTAGTTCACCCCACTTGCTATCCATTATGGGCTATACATCCTCGAGTGTACATTGAACCCCTAGCCCCCATAAGTCAGAATGTGGCTGCATTTGAAACTAGTTCCTTTAAAGAGGTGACTGAGTTAAAATGAGGTCCTTAGGGTGGACCCTAATCCCAATCTAACTTGTGCCCTTAAAGAGGAAATTTGGACACAGACACCAGGGATGCACACACAGAGAAAAGACCACATGAGGACACAGTGAGACGGTTGCCACTGGCTAGCCAAGGAAAGAGGCCTCAGCAGAAGCCAACCCCTTTGATACCGTGACTTTGGACTTCCAGCCTCCAGGACTATTAGCTAAATTCTGTTGCTGAAGCCACCTTGTCTGCTATACTTTGTTATGCAGCCCGAGCAGATTCAGACACTCTCTCCAACCGGCAGTTTCCTGGTCTGTAAAATAGGACATCATCTAACTTGAGGGCTTGTAACTTGAGTGAAGGTTACTAATGACAAGGTACCTGGCACAACCAGGCACTGGCTAACTAATTGTTAAAACTGCTATTATTGCTATTCAAGACCAAACAATGTTCATATATTACTTATGTCACTTTACCAGATGTCATACCAAGAGCCTCTCTCCATTGATTTGACGACTGAGTGCCAAAGAACTTAGTGTTTTGAGGAACCCCTGAGATTTCACTCTCTTGTGGCCATCACATCACACAGCCCTCAAGACTTTACGTCCTCCCCAGTTTCACAGAAAGTCAGTATTTCTCAGTAGTCGCTGACGAGACCAAGCCTTGTGTAGTCTGTAGAAATTCTATCCACAAGGCTACTCACCTCATGTCAAGCTCTAGCAAATCGGTCAGGTATGATTTCACCCTGTATAACCTGTTTCTTTTCCCCAAAGGAAACCTTTCTATTTAAGAATTGTGGCTCTGGGCAATGCCTGTGGCTCAAAGGAGTAGGGCACTGACCCCATATGCTGGAGGTGGCGGGTTCAAGCCCAGCCCCGGCCAAAAACTGCAAAAAAAAAAAAAAAGAGTTGTGGCCCTGTCCTCTCCTGTGCCTGTGCCACGTGATGCACTGAGAAGTGGGGCTCACACACTGAGACTTCTCTCAAGTTGCAGGGTTTCCGGGGACACCGTAACCACACAGTGATGATGGGTTATACACTCTACCACCAATCCTGGCCATTAGTCTCCATTTAGTCTGTTTGTCTTAGAAAATACCGAACCTTGACCATCTCTGAATTTAACCCTCCAATCTGATGAATTAGAATTCCTCTAAAAGTGCCCCCAAGCCACAAGGGCTTGGCACCTGGCCATGTGCCACTTCTGTCCCTTAACATAACTAAGTGAAAGAGGCCTCTTTGCCTTCCATTTTTGATGGCCACAGATGCTCTGCCTGAGTTTCTCCTTTTGGACAAAACTTTCTGTAAACACCTGGGCTCTGCGAAGTTGGCTCCCCATATAGCTGCTTGAGATTTCTCATCTCTGTATAAGTGAGGTGGGAAGCAACAAACCCCAGTAAAGGGGAACGCAGGGAGAAGGGCACAGCACTATGTTCTTTTGTGATTTTTCAGCTTTTGGTATATTTTCTCATTCCCACCTTTTTGTTTCATCTGCAGGATGGTAGAGACGGCTGTGGTCGTGGAAATGCGCTGACTTCATTTACACCAGCTATGACGGTGGGGCCCTGGTGGCGACATCCCTCCATGTCTGGCACCTCTTCCTTCCACTGGCCTCAGGGAAGCGGCCCCCACCCTCTCTGCAGGGCTGACTCTCTACTTAAACCCTCGTCCAGCATCCTCAAAGGACCTCCCACTTCCTTCCCCCACACAGAGTCCTTTCTGACATTACAAAACCATCTCTCCTGAGCCTACTGCTCTTCCCCAGTGGATCATGTCTCCCAGCCAGATTCTTGATCACCGGGTCTTCACCACATCCCGTAGCTGCTCTTCACCCCTGCATGTCTGAAGGCTGACACCCACCCCTCCACTCCATCAAAGGACACTTCTGTTTGCAGGCCAAGGACAGAACCCCAGAGCAAAGCCTCACTCGAAGAGTCAGGCAAAAGAGACAAAGGCCGTGAGGCTGGCTGAGATGCTCTGTCACATGGGCAAATCAGAGTCACGCACAGCAAAGCTCCAGTCTGTGTGCTGGAGGTGTCGCCTCCTTTCTGTCTCTGTGTCCCTTGATTTCTGCCATCCCATATCAGCCCACCCCACATGCTGATCTGCTATCTTCTGCAAGAATTTTCTCCCCAGGGCTAAGTGATCCCCACCTTTCTGCATCTGTCAGAGAACCCCCTAGCCTGCTTTGCACCGCCCTCAGCTCTGTATCACTACATACTCTAGATAGGCCAGGCTGCCATGTCATTTTTCTGTACTCCTGGTGACCGTATGGCATAGGTTTGGTACTGTTGCCATCCTTGCTCCCACATCACAGGTAAGCAAACTGAGTCTCAGAGAGTATAAACTAGACTGGTCGAGGGCCTCCCTTTTTCAAAGTAATCGATCTAGAAGAGTCTAGTCCACCATGTGTGTTCTGCCTCAAGTCTGCCTCTGTTTGACTTTGTACCCTTGGGCAAGGGGAGGTTCCCACTGGACAGGGTAACCCTGAGACCAGAGGGGCATGTCCTCTTCCAGACAGCCCCAAGCAGTTCTGAAGAGGATCTGGACATTCATGGCTGAGACCCCAGACCCCTTCCTCTCCTTTCTGGATCCCACCCCCACCCCCGCTAAACCTTTCTGTGCCCCCGACTCCACCTCTGTAAAATGGGAACAATGGTGCTCCCTTCCTCCTTCAGAGGGTGTGAGGACAACACGGGGCCCACACTGAGTAAACACTGCGAGCATTATTTGCCCTTGTGGGAGTCTAAGAAAATATCCTCTCTCTCAGAGGTAATATTTAGTATGGAGTTCTTGAAGATGAAAACCACAGCTTAAAGAGCCAAAGAAATATATCTCTAACAGTAGAATCGTGGGCTGCACACAAAGCCCAGGGTCCTTCCTTCCTTGCACCCACCAAATCCTATCACCAGGGCAGCTGCCCACATGTGCTGACCATGCTCAGGAGCCCAAGGCACAGCTACACAAGATTGTAAAGTAGCCAATCACCTCTCACCAACTCTGAATTCAAGGTCCAAATTTATCAGATGTGTGCCGTAGAGGTTTGCGTGCTATTTAAATTAGGTCTGTGGAAGATTTACCTCTTTAGTGGGGACCCTGGCAGGGCCCTGGGAGGGTGAGCAGACAGCTGTGTGGAGGGAGAACCAACAGCCCTGGGGTCGCGATGCCTCGTTTATTGATTTCACAGGCCCACAGACCAGAACATGATGAATATCACTTTTCCACTGGGGTGAAAGTCACACGGCCAAAGACGCGGGGCAATCATCCAGAAAACAAAATTGTTTTCGTCTGAATGTGCCATTGGAGACACTCTGAAAAACAGGCTCTTCAGGTAATTACGGAACTTGAGCAAAGCGAGGCTCTTGCGTGAATTATCTGCGTAACCGCCTGACTTCTCCAGTCTGTCCACGAAGATGTGACCTCGGCAAATCACCAACTCATCTAAGCGAACACATTTGAAGTCAGGCAACAAAAGTAATGATGATGCCAGTTTAATAAAATTAGGCTCTGTGGAGCTTCAGGCTATGGCAACTGCCTGGTGTTTAAGGACAATGCCTTTGGCGATGGGTTTGATGAATGTTTTTATCATGAGTTGTCTACAGTAATCCTGGAATTTGTAATTCCCACCTTGAGGATTTTGTTAGTCCTTAAACAAAGCTTGTCATGTGGATATCTTTCCCTGATCTCCTGTCCCCTCCCTTTTGGGCTGTCTGCAGCAGGCCAGTTCCCTCCCAGCCAGAATGACCAAACTGGGCACCATCTTGCAAAATCAGCACACTTGCACTGAGGCACCCTTCTTGGACCTGCCTTTTGGTGGCCGGGCAGAGTTAAGCCCCTGGGTGTCCAGAGCACAGAGCACATCTCTGCCTCTACAAAGCTTTACTACAGTCAGCCTCCCAGTAGGAAAGAAGTGACATGACAACATGGGATCATTCTAGAAGGGAATAACAACAAAGACAGCGTCAGGCGTAGTGAAACCAGAGTGGGGTCAGCGGAAGCTGGGGTGAACAGAGTTGTGTTGTTATGGGCACTCCATCCACCCGGGACAAGAGGAGCAAAGTCCCCAGAGCGTGGTATGTGAGGGCTGTGCAAAGCAGGTCCCCGTGAGAGGAGCAGTGAGGACACAGCAAGCCAAGGCTACTTTCCAGGGAGGGGCAGGGCGGTCAGCCTGCGGTGCCTGCTGCCTGCCTCTGCTCTCAGGTTGAGCACCCCGCTAGCTGAAACCAGCCAGAAGGCAGAGTCCCCAGGGTCCCATCCATGTGCCCATCCAGGGCAGGCTCCCAGATCAGAGGGCAGGAGGAGGGAAAGGAGGAGATCTGCAGCTAACATAACCATACAAGTTCAACTATGTAAAGGAACCCTGCTGGGAAGTTCAGAACTGAATTTTGGTAGATACAACTGGCATACCCTAGACCCTAGTAAGTGCCCATTGGTATAGAAGCCTGAACTTGCTGCCTTGACTGGGCTGAGATGATATTTTTACTTAGAGATTAATAAATGATCATAATCAAAATATCATAAGACAGTAAGAAATTTCTCTCTCATAGACTTACATAGTCCCTGCAATTTCAGGAATAGTTGAGAATAAAAATAAATAGAAGGATATTTTTATAATTTTTAAATGTACTTGTAATAAATTTTTGTTATCATTTTGATAATATTCAAATGGTTTGAAGCATGTAAAAGAATCTAATATGTTAGACTTGTGAGTTTAGTTGAATGATTAGAAAAATTTGACTAAAGAAGTTTTTAATCAATGTTTAAATGTCAGGGAATGTTTAAGTTTGTAAATTCATAAATTTTATGGATTTTATTAGTTGTGGAAGTGGTATTAGAATTTGTAGAAGAATGATGTTTAATAGGCTGATGAAATTAGTTTAAGTTGTGTCTTGAATCAAGCACACAGACGTCACAGGGTGTGCTGATGTCACAGAGTGTGCTGATGTCACTTTGGACCTTGTGGTATAAGGTTCAACCCAAGCTTCTTTCATGAAGAAAAGATGTCATTGATCCCCTGGAGATTAATCTTCTCTTGGTTCTTTAGCTCCTAGATCCTTTTGGGGGGAGTCTCTGCTGTATTACCCATTCTTACCCCCTTGTTATTTGTGGCATGTGTGCCAGGACTCCCCAGTGAGACTGTAAAGTCTCTGGGAAATAGGCATTTCCCCTTAAACTGTCCTTATTGCTTTTTCTTTTCCCATTTCTCCAAGCCCAGAGTTAGAAGCATCTTCAGTCCTCAATCCACACTCATTACTTGGTGGGTTGGAGTTAGACATGTGTAGACTAGCTCTGTTACACTGCAGGGACCTTAGCAAATTCAATCCACGTTTCTGTCAAGGAAGGAGTTAATGCAAAGGACCCAGGTGTGGCCCCCGTGAGCATTCAGTAGGGAATGTTTTATCAGGGCTGCATAACTCACAGCAGTTTTTCAGTTCCAGGGGGACCTCTGTGCCCCTGCCTCCCTTCAAAACCCCCCATTGTGCACAAATGGACGTTTCAGTGGACTTTTTAGGCTCTGAGGTTCTCCAGAGATGTAAGACATGATGTCATCTTCTTAGGAACCTCAAACCTTATTACCAGACTTCATCAATTCAGACATGTCTGGTGAGCACCTGCTGTGTGCCCAGCAGTGTAACAGGTTCTTGGGTCAGGGCAGTGAAAAAAGCAGAGTCCCAGGTCCTTAGAAGGTCATGGTCACTCAGAATCTCATAAACAGTCCTGAGCAGCACCAGCTCTGCGAGATCTGAGTGAGTGACAGTGAGAGGTAGAGGGTTTGAGAAGGACGCTGCACTGAGCAGCAGGTGGCAGGTGGCAGGGTAGCTCTTAGGGAGCTGGGAGGGTCAGAGTGGAGGGTGTGTTCTTATTCCAGAGGGTGAACAGCACGATAAAAGAGGCGGACATTGAGCAGTGCTACGGGTGAGGTGCCCTCACGTTAGGGATCATGCTGAAAATAGAGCCACACCGAGGCAACGTGGGTAGAACAGAAGCTGACCCAGGACAAGCTCAGAAAGAACTTTAGGGTTTCACAGGTTGAACGAAGGCCCATGAGTCACATAATAGTAACGTGATGTATTAAAAGTAGTGTTTTCAGTTCCAGACATTCCTTTTGCTCACCAGCTACTTCTTGTATTCTGTAAATTAGGGCGTTCTAAAATTAGGACTTTTAAATGTGATATAGCCAAAGTAGGGGGGTGCTACGGAGCTAGGAAAGGGGTGGGGTGGAAGCAGTAATGGAAAGAACGGAAATGCCCAAGGGGCACGGGAACACGCCAGTAAGGCGCAGGTCCATCCTGGACACGAGCTGAGAGAAGCCAGTCCAGGCAGATGACCAGCACCAGGCCTCAACTTCCCAGATGCTCATTAGCTCTGAGAGTAGCCAAATGTTTCCCAGGTGTCCTGAGTTGCACAGCAGTAATAGAGATGGCACCAGCTCTGATGGGCACTCTGTGGTCCTAGGAAGATGACACAGTGACATGCACTGCTGAGGACAGAGACCTGGCAACAATGATGGAGGCCTTGGTTTGCAGAAGGTGACAAGTGCTACCAGATGCCAGCTACTGTCCCCTCAGAAGGTTCCAGAGTAGCTGAGGTAAGGGAGAACAAGGTGAAGGGAAGGATCCGAGATGACCTTGAGTTTGCTGACATTTTTGTTTTTTCTACCATCTGGCACAATAAGACCTTAAAACAGAATGTAAATCAGTTATTTTAAAAAAATGAAAATAAGGGCGGCGCCTGTGGCTCAAAGGAGTAGGGCACCAGCCCCATATACTAGAGGTGGCGGGTTCAAACTTAGCCCCAGCCAAAAACTGCAAAAAAAAAAAAAAATTAAAATAAACATTTCTAAGGTCAGCACCTGAGATTTGAACCACATATTTAAGACTAAGAGGAAAAAGTAAAGACCTGAAAATAGACAAAAGAACGTAGCCCAAAACCCAGGAGAGAGAGAGACGATATCCCCGAAGTTGGGGGAGGAGAGGAATCCATGAAGCATGGTGGTGGTGTGGGGTACCAGACCTTTGAAGGGCCAGGCATGTGCCATGGTGTCTGTAAGAAACCAGATGGTGGGCTTCCAAGGCGGCATAGGACCTCACATCCTAACAGGCGGTACTTTTCTGCAGCACGTTATACATCTTGAACTTGGGGAGACAACTTCTTCAGGCAGTCTGCTGTGTTGGCTCAGAGACCAGCCTGGTAGAAGGCTCATCATCAGCAAGTTTGACAAGACTCAGAATACACATTTAAAATCAAACATGGAGAGGATTCGGCCCAGTCTTGTGGTTCCCAGAGAACTTCCTGGTCATCATGATCCATCAAGACAGGTATGGGAAGCTGCCTAAATACAGAGCTTTAAAATGGAAGGTGCAAGGGGTTGTAGGGGGGTCAGGCAAGCCTATTACATCATTAACTTTTGATCTGACACTGTGACCAGAATGGGTCATTGTGTTGATGAAGCCAATGATCACAGCCAGGTCCAATGTCAAAGACACCCATTGACTATCTGCATAATGTTGGGAAAATCAAGAGCCTCCTCCTTTGTAAAGGAGACACTGCACTCTCAGAAATTTCTTCTTTACTGCTTGGAGCCATCCATTGGTGTGTTATTGTTGAGTCCAAAGGTACTGCAACCATTGATTGCCAGATCATAAGGAAACGTTTCCAAGTTGGTGTGGATTTGGTGGAAGAAGCACTCCCATACGTTACTGGTAAACAATTCTGGCAATAAATATCAAAAGCCTTGAAAATACCATATCTTTGATTCAGCAATCCCATTTCTGGACACGTCTAGAAAATAATCACAGACATGTGAAAAGATAAGGCAAGGATGGATGTTCATTGCTATGTCAGGGACAGTAAGAAAAAATGGAAAAACCTTAGTGTCAGACAATAGGAGATGATTATAAAAATCATGATACATTCATACAACAGAATACTATGCATAAATTTACACTGTCGATGAATATTTAACAACACGAGAAAATGTGTATGATGTGAGGATGCAGGACTGGGGGTTACAGTGAGATCTGATTGTCAGAACATAGTTCGTTCCATTTATATGGTTAAAAATAAAGGAGGATGTAGCTTAAATGTGCACAAGGAACACTGCTGTGTAGGAGTTGAGGTTAGAGGTTGTTTTAATTTTCTTCTTTGTTCTTCTCTTTTTTCTGGAGTAAATGTGAGATATATTTGTAATCAAGGTTTTATATATATTTTTATAGAGGGTTTTTTGCATACAGCCCCTCTTTATATTCTGATGCCAATTAATCTCTCGGAAATGTCAGTAAATACCTCATCAACAAAGGATGTTTCATTTTTCTGCTGGGGTCTGAATCTTTTGCAGTGTGGTTTTAGACTTTTGGTGGATTGTGTCCAGATGGTTGAGATGTTCTGGCAGGGAATGGGAGAGAGTAGTTAGAGGTAGGTGCACTTCATTGAAGGACAGAATGAAAAAAGTTCAGTGGTTGTTCATCCTCTTCTTCTCTCTACCTATAATGCAAACAGCCTAAAACCAAGTTCAGGATAATCATTCCCAGCTATGCAAACAGGAACCAGAATGGGTATCCGTCCATGAGAATTATGTAGCTGGTGATGTCTTTGTAAATAAAATTAAACAGCATTGTTTCTACACGCCAACCATGGAAATAGTTCTGCTCTCCAGTGGATTGTCAGAGTTTTTCATTCCAGGATGTTAAAATATAATTGTACTGGAAGAAGGAAAATAAAAAAGAGGTGAATACTTTAAATGCCTTCTCCCACTAAGATCCAATTAATTAAAAATTATGAGTAGCCACTCTGCCAGTGACTTTGTACTAAATATTCTGGAGATTATAAAGACATGACATTCCAGTTATCTTGTGCTATGTAACAAAAAATCCTCAAAACTCAGTGTTCTACGGATGATAATTTTATTGTGTTCTGAATTTTGTGAATCAAAAATTTGAGTATGACTCAGTGGTGGCTTGTGTCTAGTCTGTGACGGTCTTGAACTTCAGGACTTGATCCAGGATGTCTTGAGGGCTGGAATCACCTGGAGGCATCTTTGCAGTTGGACTGGGTTGGCTGAAGGCCTAAGGTTGGCTGGGACTGGCAGCCAGAGCACCTAGACATGGGCTGTCTACATGGCTTAGGCTTCCTCACAACATGGTGGTTGGGTTCCTGAGGGGAGCATCTGAGAGGGAGTCTGCAGAAGAGCAGAAGTCACGTGGCCCTCCCTTTTCTAGCTTTAGAAGTCACTGAGAGTCGCTCTTTGGGTTGCAAGAAAATCACCAAGTCCAGTCAGATTTAAGGGGACAGGAATTATACTCTGACGGCAGAGTGGCATGTTCACATGCAAAAGAGTATGTAGAAAGAGAGATCTTTGCTGCAAGTCCCCCTTGACAGAAATTGACAGAAATGGCTGTTCCTGAGCTCCTCAGGGCTCCTCAGGGCTGTCAAGACATGGTTATGCTGGCCTCGCATTTACCTGAGCTTCTAGTATTTCAGAAGAAGCCTACAAAAATCTGATTGTTTTTATCTGAAATCTCATTTTGTAAAATGTTGACAACTAACTCCAAACATTTTATGAATGCTTCCAAGCCATCGTCCCAGGTCACTTCTTCCATAACATTTCCCCTTATTTCCTTATCAGAGTGCCTGCTTCTTCTTTAAGGGACACTTAAAGGCATCAAAACCAGTTTTAGTTATTGGTATGGAATGGGGAGTGGTGGTGAGAGACAGCTGCCACTTAGAGACAATGCTAAGGGCAAGAGAGGAGGAGGAGGTTGGTTCTAGGAAGGAAACAAGGGGAGAGCCAGAGTTCTGGAAGACAGAGGCAGCATGACAAGGCTGCAGGAAGTCATCCTGACGAGGACAGAGGCTGTGTCTTCTTTTCTTAAGGAAAGGAAGGGAGGAGAAAAAGAGAATACAGGAGGGTTCATCCCACGTGGAACCACACTTCGCTGAGCATAGATTGTGCACCAGACAGCATTCCCAGTATTCTCCCAGGCACTGGGAGGGCCAGGAAGCCCAACTGTGATCCCTCCTGGGACTCACCTTCTGGCAGGTTGCCGTGTCTTCTAGGGCAGCCCAGGTAGTTCCAAGAATGAGATAGGAGGTGCTAAACGTACAGAGGGCCCAGGGGAGAACCCGAGGGTCGGAGTAACTGCCATGGGGAGTGAAATGAGAGCTCCCTACTTGACCCTCAGCCCTGCAGAAATTTTAGGAGCTGGCCTTGCACACAGGCGCTATGAGCAAGACGTCCTTCTGGGGCTTGGGAGCAGAGACATTGTAACAAGCAAGAGGATCCTGAGTTGAGGATGAGGGCAGAGGAAGCCAACGGCATGAGGTGTGTCTGGCCTTTAAATGATGGGACTCAGGTGGGGACAGACCCTCTGGGGCACAGGCTCCTCCCAGGATGCCTGGGGAAACTGCTGGGACCGAGCCCAGAGGCCATGCCCATCTCCAGCCCCAAAGGGCCAACATTGTGTCCTATCCCTGACTTGTTGAGAGATGGGTCTACCTGGTCATATGATAATGTGGGCCTGTATCTCTGAGGAAAGTATTAGCTCTGCAGTTAATTAATCACAGCCACACTTCGAGAACATGGTAGACAATTGATGAAGCTGACCAACTCTCCATTTAAAGGAGAAATAAAATATCCAGGTGAAGTATATATTTGGTCCAATTATTAAAGACCTGTCGGGAAATGAACAGCGGCAACTTAACAGAGCAGAATGTGTGTGCTCACGTTTCGTAGCTGTATATAACAAGCAATCTTTTTCCTCAAGGGATTTATTGAAAATGTTGAGGTCTTTTGAAAAGATGAGCAGTTACAACCAGACTGTACAGGACCTGCGAAGGCGCTCAGGAAGACTACGAGAGTGCGTCAGTCAATGGACAACAACAACAAAAAGGCGAACCGTGTACTGACACTCAAAACTAAGAGAAAATTCTTCTGAGCCTACCGATACTAGATAACCAAATTAGACCCATCTCTGTTGGATGCCTTATGTAAGAGTATTCAGAAAGTTATTTCGTTTCTGTGAAATGAGGCATACCTTCCCAAATTTTATTTCCAAACTTAAATTTGAACCTGGAATAAAATCCAATTCCTCACTCACCATGCTATGCATCTATTGGAAGAAAATTTTGAAACAAATTTCCTATTGTACAGCAAAATCAATGCCAACTCATCCTGCTGTTTCTAATCAGCATGTCGTCTTTCCTCCTCTGTTCCCATAACTTTTAATTATTTGCGGTACTCTCCAAACAAGCCCTTCTGTTCTTCTCCTTAGTGTCTCCTTCTGGCTACGACTTATATATGTGCAAGTCATCTGGGGCCAGATATTACTGATCAATTACTAAGCAATTTATTTTAAAATACAGAGCTCTGTGTTGGGGGCTCCAGCAGTTCAGGTAGAACCTTCTTAAAAAAGGTTCGATTCTTAATCAGAAGGCAAACACTAAGCCACACAATTTCTTAATTTGGACTTTGAGAAAAAAATAATGGTCTTAGTGCCATTATCCCTGCTAAAATAATTTCCACAAATGCTGGAGGCCTAAAATATTTGATTCCTGCTCAGAAATCCCATCCAAAACTTACCATTGGCATACTCCCACCTGGGTTTTCAGCTCCAGGCGGCCTCATGTCCAGCCCACGCCATTTCCCATTCTTGATCCCTTTGGGGTTGTTTAAAATAGATGGACATATTTCAGCCTCAAAAATATTGAAAACAGTTCCAATACGTTTTTATAATTATTGAGGTTTGAGCTCTGGAGAGCATGCTTCTCAAGTGGACACAAGACAAGAGAAGTTCTGAAAAAAACCAGCCGGTTCTCATACACCTGAAATGCTGGGGGAATGGTTGGGCCTGACACTGCAGTCCCAGTCTGGAAACTTCCTGCTTGCCCTCCTCTCTCCCTTAATCAGAACAATGCGAGTTCAAGGATAGTGGCCCAAGAGCTAAGGAGCTAGGCCATCTCCACAACCTAATTTAGGCAATTATGTGGCTGAATCAAAAGACACAGAAAATCCCTCATGGCGGGTTTATCCATTACACATTAGTGACTGGATTCAAATCACTTTTGCTCTCTGCTTGAGGTGGATCCAGGTGATGTGAGTTGGGAATATACTTTCCCATTACAATTTTTCACAGTGCTGAGTAGAGAAATGTAATCTTGCGGTCTCTCCAACCATTCCACACCACTGCTTTTTGGCGAACAGAGGAATGCTTCCCTGCAGCGCCGTGCCTGCTTCCCACTGGACTGAGTTTGCACAACTAAGCAGACCAGCTCCCCAAACACGTGCTGCTGCGCAGCAGGCCCTGAGGTCCATCCGTCTTCAGTCTTTCTCCATCACATCTCCCCAAATGTCCAGGAGTGTTGTGAAATCCCTCAAACAAAACTGATTTTAATTCACTCTGGTCAAAAGAAAAAAATGACTTGAGGGGAGGGAAAGGTTGTGAAATGATTTTTTTTTTCTGGTGAAGGTGGTCAGAGACCCCCAAATACAGGAATGCTGTCTGGAAACCATTGTCTGAAGATGAGTTTGCCCACTGGGGAGATGTCCAGATGGGGAAATGGATTCACAACTGGAAGGAGGCGCAGAGGGCCTGGGTGAGGCGGTAAAGAAGGCTGTGTGGGGGAGTCTTGTTAGGAATGGTTTTAGGATAAGATGGCAGCAGGTGGAGGAGGGAGACAGGGTTTTAAGAGGAGAACTTTCTCCAAAGATGAACTGTGGTCGTAGCCGCTACAGGGGGAGATTTAAAGATGCTCTTACACGCTTTCTTGACTCAAGGACCTTGAGAAGGAGAAAGCCATGTCAGTCAGCCTGAATTTATTTTTTTTTATTATTAAATCATAGTTGTGTACATTAATGCAATCATGGGGTACAATGTGCTGGTTTTATATACAATTTGAAATACTTTCATCAAACTGGTTAACAAAGCCTTCACTGCATTTTCTCAGTTACTGTGTTAAGATATTTATATTCTACACTTAGTAGATTTAACATGTACCCTTGTAAAATGCACCATAGCTGTGGTCCCACGCGTTACCCTCCCTCCACCCATCCTCCCCCTCCTCTTTCCCCTTCATCTTGGGCTGTAGTTGGGTTATAGCTTTCATATGGAAGTGTGGGTGCTTATAAATTGGTTTCATAGTAGGGCTGAGTACATTGGATACTTTTTCTTCCATTCTTGAAATACTTTGCTAAGAAGAATATGTTCCAGCTCCATCCATGTAAACATAAAAGAGTAAAGTCTCCATCTTTTTTAAGGCTGCATGATATTCCATGGTGCACATATACCACAGTTAATTAATCCATTCATGGGTTGGTGGGCACTTGGGCTTCTTCCAGGACTTAGCAATTATGAATTGGGCTGCGAAATGTTTTAATAGAAAAATGAAACATTGTTCCCCTGTATCTTTTCTCCTTTACGTTCTTCTGTATTCGAAGTCGGATTGAAGTGATTTCCAACAAGAAGTTTTAAAAAGAAGCAGTTAAATGCATAGGAAGTAATTTCAGAGAGATGTACCAAGAAACAAAGCCATTTTATCAAAGAGACAAAGATAATACAATCAGTTCTACTTGAGCAACACTCCTCTGTTCTACTTTTAAACATCACTCGAGCCTGGTCCGCCACAGCTGTAGGGGGGATGGGAATCCCACCAAGATACACCTATAAGCAGCCAGAGTCTGTTTGGACTCATTGATATCAGTCATTAAATACTTTTAGTATTACTACCAATACCTTTATAGTCTCTTTGAGAGTGGGGAGGTTTCACACAAACAGAGAACCTTTCAGTCCCTGGAAGCGGAGTTGGAACCCCAGCTGACAGTGGGAACTTGAGCTTGTTTTCTGCCTTCCTCTTGCCTTTTTACCCACAATGATACCCAGCGTCAAGGGTAACTCAGACAACATCAACTGACTTCGCTAGAACTGAGCTCCACCAGCCTTTCCTGCTCATCAAAGGGAACCAGCCAGTGACCCTCAGTCCTGAGGGGACTGCATCCCCAGAGGCCCACCTTTAAGTCAGACTTTGTTAGCCACCTCGGCGCTGCAATCTGCAAGGCTTTGCTTCTCCCTTATAAAATATGCAGTGTCATTAGTGAGGAGATAATGTGACTCTATGTCTGTTGAGGTATCAGTTTTTAACCAGGCATCCGGTTCGCCTTTGTATCTTTGCCTTTTCAAGTCTGATAAGAATTGTTCATCAATTATGTACACCTCTCTCCAAGTGAGGATTCCTTTGCCTCTAAGCCCACAGAAAAATTTCCTACCTGAGATGGGCCTGGCTCTCTGTGATCTCAGGTTAGTTTCTTCCATATTATTAAAGAGAATTTTAAAAGTTGAGTTTCACAGCCACTCTGGTATGTTATGTGATGGTCCCATGTTGCATTTGTGTCAAAAAGCCTCTATATTCTTAGATCTAAAAACGTATATGTGTGGAATAGCTGCCTTTGCATTTTGATGGAGATTCCCGTTAAAGGAACCCCGAATTTTAATCTGTTGCTCCAGAAAGAAAAAGAGGTGGTGTCTATAGGAATAGGTTTCTTCTCAAAAATAGGGAAGAGTTTTCCTTAATAGTCTGAGCTGCTGACAAATGGAATCACTTGCTCTGGGGACAGTTACTGGCACAATACCCTAACAGTACTGCAAGAGACGGGGGCCAGTCATGAGAAAAGTAAGATGAAGGGCTCGACACGGAGGGACTCAAAAGCCAGTGGGGCTCCTGACCTTGAGGGGTTGGCTTAAGCCGCCATTAAGGGGTCCACTCTCTGAAAGGCTCTGTACACAAAACAATCTTCTCCTTCTTTTGTTCAAGTCCCTATTCCTTCCTTCCATAGAGTTTTATGGTTTATGATTTCATCTTTATACGTACCAGGGCTTTTGATTGGTTTGCTTTTCACTTTCAGAAATGAAAAAGTGACAGTAAAATAAAAGGAATAACTTCAATTTCCATATTCCCACAGTTTAGTATTAACAAGTGTTAACTTTTGCCGTATCTACTTCTTATAAATTTCCAGAAAGAATAAAAGAAGGAAAGAAAGAAAGGAGGGAGGCAGAGAGGGAAGGAGAGCTGTTAGCTAATGCCCCCAACCACTAACCTCACCCATCACTCACCACATATCCCCAGGCACCAAAATGCTCATGTGTCATCCCATTTCTTAAAATACACATATTTTCTAGATACATAAGCAGCCAATGAAACACAGAGTATGATTTTGTTTTTAAAATATACACGTACATTATCTCTATGTATCCTATCAATTTACTTTTTGCTGTTTACAACTCCACCTTATTTTTTTTTAATTTATTAATGCTGGTATATACTTTACTTATAAAGTATATACAGTATATTTTGAAATTGTTGTGCAGTATTTACTCATAAGAAAATATCACGGCTCAGCTCCTGTGGCTCAATCTGCTAAGGCGCCAGCCACGTACACCTAAGGTGGCGGGTTCAAATCCCCAGCCCGGGCCCGCCAAACAACAATGATGGCTGCAACCAAAAAATGGCCAGGCGCTGTGGCGGGCAACTGTGGTCCCCGCTACTTAGGAGGTGGAGGCAGGAGACTCACTTGAGCCTAGGAGTTGGAGGTTGCTATGAGCTGTGATGCCATGGCACTCCTCCCAGGGGGGGTAGCTTGAAGCTCCATCTCAAAAAAAAAAAAAAAAAAAAAGAAAATATCACATTTTATTTATTTTTCCCACATTGAAGGATGTTTCCGTCATTTCCTTCCTTACTCCCTCCCTCCTTCCCTGTTATAAACAATACTATAACAGACACCATTGTTCCTTAAGGAAATGTGTGAAGTTGTCTGATCTATATCCAAGAGAATAATTCTAAAACACAGAATAGAAATATTTTGCATTTTCCTAGATGCCATCAAATTTCTCTCAAGACATCTCTTGTAAAGTTGTCTTTACAAATTTACCTTTTCAGTAACAATTTATGATAGTACTGTTGCCCCTACCACCTTGCCAACAGTTAGGTGGCTTGATTACTCAATTTTACTAGCACTGGTGGGGGAGTGGTCTCTCTCCGTTCTTTTTCTTTGCCTCTCCTGAGTTTGAGCATCTTCTTGTTTGTTGGCTATTCACGTTTCTTCTTCTGACAATGAATTCATTTTTTCTCCCTTTATTTTTCTTATTTTGTGTTTTGTATAATAATTCCTAGTCTAGTCAATGTGCCTTACAGTCTGTTTTTCAATCTTTTGTCAAAAGAAGTCTTTATGTTGTCTGCACAGAATTTCAAAATTTGAAGTGTGAGTTGACTACATCTCTCTTTTTCTTTATTGTTTGGGCCCTATCAGCTCTTTTGTTTTAAAGTTTCCTCTACTCTAAGATCACATAGATACTATCATTTATTTTCTTTAATAGTCTTTCACACTTAGATCTACTGGTGTGTGTGTAAGGTATATGGTATGAGGTAGGGATCTAACTGCATTCATACAGCTCCTCCTTGACCCCCCCAACCCTGTATGATTTTTATGAGATAGTTTCTGCCACCCCAGAGCTGGCCTATTCTCATCTTAGTTTAATAGTCTTTGGGACACATTTCCTTTGGGCCAGAAGGTGACCAAGTGTTATACTTCTAATTGGTACATATTGCAGAACAAGTAGGTGGAACATGGAGTGATAGAGAGTAGTCCTGACATACCACTTGTGTAGTTCAGTTCCATCTGCTTGGATGGTATAGACACAATGTATACACAACATAGGTGTTATAGGCTGGAATGTGTCCTCCCAAATTCATAAGCTGGAGCTCTAACTCCTTGTACCTCAGATAGGGCTTTTAAAAAAGTAATTAAGTTAAAATGAGGCTACTATGGTAGCCCCAAACCAATCTGACTATGTCCTTATAAGAAGAGGAAATTTGGACCCATAAAGAGATGCCAAGGATTTTTGTGCACAGAGGAAGGACCATGTGGGGACACAGAGAGAAGGCAGTCACCTGCCAGCCAAAGAGAGAGGCCTCAGAAAAATCAACCCTGCCAATACCTCAATTTTGGATTTCCAGCATACAGAATTCAAGAAAATAAATGACCATTGTGGAAGCTTTCCAGTCTGTGGTATTTTGTTATAGCAGTCTTAGCAAATGAATACAGGAAAATCCCCAACTAAGATGGACAAAGATGCTAGTAATCAGATATAGTTAGGTAGAAGCCTCTCAATATCAATTTTTCACTTACATAATGAAGACTATGTGAACAATTCACTGCATAAGTTCACCTGAGCAGAAGAAGGCAGGCCAAGAAACTATATAAAGGTCTATGTGGAGCAGATAATTTATTTATCAATAAGTTAGTATTTTTCCCCAACTTAGCAGGCAGGATCCAACCAATTAACAAGAGAGTATATTGATTTCCTATTCACACTGTAACAAAGTTCCACAAGCATCGTGTCTTAAAACAACACAAATGTATTATCATACAGTTCTGGAGGTTAGAAATCTTATAATCAAGGTGTTGACAGGGCTGTCTTCCTGCTGGATCTTCCAAAAGAGAATCCATTCCCTGGCACTTTCCAGCATCTGCAGTGGTCCCAAACCTTTGTGGTACCAGGAAGATGATTTTTCTGTGGATGGGGCAGGGGAACATTGGGGCATGCAGCCTAGATCCCTGGCATGTGCAGCTAACTGTGGAGTTCCCACTTCTATGAGAGTCTAAAGCCACTACTGATCTGACAGACGGAGCTCAGGCAGTGATGTAAGTGACGGGAAGTGGCTATAAATACAGAAGAGGCTCGCTTGCTGCTCACCTCCTGCTGTGTGACATGGTTCCTAATCGACCACAGACTAGTACCAGTCTGCAGCCTGGAGGGTTGGGGACCATGGTCTAGAGGATGTCCACATTCCTTGGCTCCTTCATCTGTCTTCCAAGTGCATCACTCCCACCTTTGCTTCTCTAGTTGAAGCTCATTCTGTGACTGCTTCTTCATCTTTTAAGAACCTTGGTGATTACCTTGGGCTCACCTGGTTAATCCCGGATCATCTCCCCTTCACAAGAGCCTTAACTCAGTCACAGCTGCAAAGACCCTCCGACCATGTAAGGTAACGTATTCCTAGGTTCCTGGGATTCAGATATGAACTTCTTTGGAAGGCATTATCCTGTCTACCACAGCTATAAGACAGTTCAGCGAAATCATTTTAAGAGAGAACAATTCTATTATGTTGTAAAAGTAGAAAATTTGACAAGAATGAAAGCATCGAAAGCCTTCTTGCTTTTTAACTCAACAGAAGAGGTTTTAAATTAATTTTTAAAAAGCTGTCTATTAGTACCAAAAGTTTTGCAAAACAGTTCCTAAATCCTTGTCAAAGTTAAAAGGTGTTGTTTTGGTTAATTTTCTCTTTGGTTTGTGCCCTCCGCTGAGCTTGTTTTCCATGCACAGTGGATGTTATCTGCCAATGTGCAAATGGGCCTGTTTACATTCAGGCCTCAAATGTGCTGCCTCAAGGCAGAAGTGTCCCAGACTTCTGAAAATGCCTTCCTAGCCCCTATTTCTTCCGCAACTTATGCAACACTGAGAGCCCGGCTCCCAGTTGGAAGGGGAAGGAAGGCTGTCAGAGATGCAAGGGAAATAAACACTCCAGTGGCTCCACATAGCCGGGTTCCTCTACCTCCTTTGTGGCAGACCCTTGCAGACAGCAGCCCCAAGTTCTCACCACCGAAGACCTCCAGTGCCACATGGGGGAAGTGAGTGCCACAAACTAACAGTCACTCGGTCACAGCCCACTTTGCACAGTGGGAAAACCGCCTGCCGGCAGACTGAGATGGACACACCTGTGCATTCACCAGCTTCAGAGACGGGCAGTGCCTCCCCACCTGCTGCTGGGTGATGGGCAGGGAGGGCTAGGTGCCCCGGAAGGCTGCTGCCCTGCTGGGGACACATGTTGGGACAGGTAACTCCCGGGCTATGGGGAGAGCACGTTTATCAACAGCTACTGCTCCTACTGTACTTTCAGAATGACAACTGCTTTGGTCACCTGTGTGTGTAACTGTAGTATACGACCCCTGAATGTGCACACACGTGTCATTGTGTGTGTGCTGGGTGTGTGCATCAGTGTACACCTGTCCATTGCTGACATCAGTGCCCCTGCTCATTTATTTGCTAGTGTGTGTTCATGGGTAGGTGCAAAGAGCCAAGAGATGCCAGGGCGGGATCTCCAACTGCCCTCCCAGCCTCTCCCAGCTCTCCTGGATGATCCCAGAGGTGCAGGCTTCTGCCCAACACCAGCCTTCCCAGGAAGCCACCCCTGGGATGCCGGGAAGCAGGAAATGCCAGAGGCATAAATTCCTTTCTCTTCCCCCCCTCCACTCCTCAGCAGTGAGGCTGCTGGCTTTGGAGAGAAGGTCCTCACCCCAGGCCCCACCACCCCAGGGCCTACAATCACTTCCCCGCCAGGCAGGGACACAGAGGGGCAGACACTTGGCCTGGGCCCTGTGTGTAACTGGAAGTTGATTGTTTTGCCAGGTGGGCAGCAGCTACTCCAAAGAAGTAGCTGAGTCTGACCTCCATGGCAGTCTATGAACTTTTTCTAAAATTAGTAAATTTTATTCTTTAGAGGAGTTCCATGTTCACAGCAAAACTGAGTGGGAAGTACAAGGAATTCCATATGCCCCCTTCCCCACACATGCACGGCCTCCCCAAACCCCTCAGTGGTACTTTTGATGCAATGGGTGAGCCTATACTAATATGTCCAAATCACCCCAAAGTCCATATCATACATCGGAAGTCACTCTTGGTGTTGAACATTCTGTGGATCTGGACAAATGTATATGCCGTGTGTCCACTATTAACAGCATCATACAGAGCAGTTTCACTGCCCTGAAAGTCCTCTGTCCTCTGCCTACTTATCCCTCCTTCCCCAACCCCTGGTGACCACTGATCTTTGCACTATTGCCATTGTTTGGCCTTTTCCAGAATATCACAGAGCCGGAATCGTCCAGGGTCTACCCTTTCCAGATGGGCTTCTTTCACCTACCAACGTACAGTTAAGGCTCCCCACGTCTTCTCGTGGCTGGATAGCTCATTTCTTTGTAACACTGAATACTATTCCACCCACACTTTGGTACCACAGTTTGTTTATCCACTCACCCCTGGAAGCCCATCTTAATTGCTTCCAAGTTTTGACAGTTATGAATAAAGCCCCTGTAAATATCTGAGGGCAGGTTTCTGTGTGGACCTGAGTTTTCATTTCCTTTTGGTAAATACCAAGGAGCGCCTTGCTGGACTGGATGGCAGGGGTGTGTTACTTTTCTAAGAAACTGCCAAAGGGTGCTGACTCTTTTTAAAGTTCTTGCCTAACTTTATTTTTCTCAAAACCATGTGTTAATATGCAGTAAAATGCAGTAGGCACTTGAAATCCTCATGGGATGGCACTCTTGGTTCTTCCAGAATTCCCCAACTCAAGAATGTGGAAAATCTGTCCAGGCTCCTGGCGTCGTCCAGTCCTGTATTTCCACAGGGAGTTGTGTTTCCTGTGCATCTCACCCACCAGGATCTAACTGCCTCTTCAACCTCTGACTTGGTAACTCATTTGCACTGACATGAAAGTTATTTGTTTTACATTAATAATTTCAAAAGACTTACTTCAGCGGCCGAGGAGAGGAGGCCAACACACCGCGCTGAGGCGGGGATGCTGGGCGGCAGACTGCACGTTCACAACACCAAACGATTTGTTCCCTATACCAGCGTCCTGGAATAATTCGTTTTAAGGGAGCACGGTTGCATCATTTGTTTATGGCAGAGTTAAATAGTGGCAAAAGAGACTACGGGGCTTGCAAAACTGAAAATATTTATTATATGGCCTTTTCCTAAAAATGTTTGCTGCACCTCTTATAGAAGAGCAAAGCCATAGAAGATACAGATTGTTCAGATTTAGATTTCGAAAATATGGATTGCTCAGCTAGGATTTTATCTCAGATCTCTTGACTGATAGTTTTTGAAGTTAGTCTTAGAATAAAAGCTGCAGCACCATAATCCCCTGGGGCTGGGCAAAAATGCAACTGGATGGCTTCTGAAACATTCTGAGGTATGTCCCTGCTCTTGAACAATTGACCAGACCAGAGGTTCTCAACCTATGGGTGGTGTCCCCTTTTTAACAATGAAAATACATCATGGCATTAGGAAGGTTGAGAACCACTGTTCTAATGGTTCTAAGAGTTCCCTGTTAGATCACCTGGGGAGCTTTAAAAACATACCACTACCTGGTCTCACCCCTGAAGAGTCCCACCTAGTAGGTCTGGAATGGGGCTAGGGCACTGGCGTTTTTGAAAGCTCCCCATGTGCGTCCAGGCTTCATCAGGGTGAGAAGCAGTGCTATACAGGCTGCTGCCTTCCTGTGTTGTTACGGCTGAGACAGCCGTGCAGATAATCTCAGAAATCCCAAAGCTCTGTGTCCTGTATGGTGTTCTGGACTATGCAAACCAACCAAGGACAAGGGCCATCTGAGATCATAGAGGACTAATTTTGCTGAGTTATCTGAACCACCGAACTAAGCCAAAGTTAAGTCTTACCCTCCCTTCCTTTCATCTTCCTCCTGGAGAAAGAAAATGTTAAGCAGTGAAATGGCCAAACTTCAAGCCATTTGATTGGACAGACAAGCAGGCTTTGTGAACAATTTTGTCATAAACGATTCTGGGATAACGAAGGGTCTGGGTAATGTTCAATGATACTGACAAAGGGTAAAGGAATAAAGAGGGAGCTGAGGTTTGATCAGTTAAGAAACCTCAGCCCAAGAGTCTTCTGAAGTACATGGCGTGGGGGTAGATGGGGACAGAGTGTTGATGGTAAAGTTCTCACAGGTGCAGGGGACTGGAAGAAGGCAGACATCCTCCTCTCTATTTACATACCACTGGCTTCTGCTGAAAGACACACTTCTTGGCCATGATGCCCTGGAACACCTGCTTTGCCCCTTCCAGCGGGCAAGGCGACAACCTGAGAACCAAGTGCCAGCATGTTGGCACTATCTTCTTGGCTGGTGGGTGAAAGGGGCTACTGGATAAAGTACTTCCTTGAGAGAGAATCGTAAAGTTCAAGGAGAGAGAAAGAAGAGGCCAGGAAGCACGGGTTCTCCCACCATAGACGTGCAGCTCAGGATCATGTGGATCTGCTGATTCTGGTTCAGTGGATCTGGGTGGAGCCTGAGATTCTACATTCTGAATAACTTCCCAGTCCTCAACCACACTTTTGAGTAGCAAGAATCTAAAAGTATGCTCCCAGGGTCAGAAAGGCCCAGAAAGTCCTCCCTGTGTACTTCCTGCAGTCTCCAGCTGCCAACAGCAAGAACCTGCAACAGTGGCTGACAAGACGCATTCAAGGTCAAGGCTCATTATCTGTAATTCCTCAAGTGTACTGATCGATTGCTATTTCCAAGCTTGGGGAAATTCCACTGGCCTAAAAAGCAGTGCTGGGATCTGGGAGGTCATCAAGTTTTTCACTTAAAATTTCAAAATAGCATAATGTTGAGCCACCATGAAAACAAGTGGTTTTATAATAGGAAAGCCCACAAAATGGCCACAGTAATTTGCATGTTATAGTTTATAGGGGAGAAGTCTTCAATTTCAGTTGAGGGAGAAGTAAAATAAACAGCTGGGGCTCTTTTACCACTCACCAAGATACTTATACACTTACAAGACTGATGCTGTAAACCACATTCTCATCCACTCTGGAGTTTTCTCCCATTCTCTTGGGGCTATATCTGGTGGACATTATTGTAATGTCACCCTGAGTATTTGTTTAAAGCTCACCACACACTTATGGGGAGCAGATTTGGTTCCCCATAGAACTTTGGATGAGGCAACTGTAATGAGCAAAGCTTGGGCAGAGAGGGGATGAGAGGCCTGGACAAAACAGGAACCAGAAGGTCAAAAACACCCTCCAGGGTCAAGGGAATTCCATACTAGAGGACCAGGGAACCTGAACCCAGAAAGTTGGTCTGAAACAGCCTTTAGTCTAAGGCAGAGCCCAGGATACCTACAAGGGGTGCAGAGTCCATGTGGGGTGACCACTCACCAGATCACTCTGGGGACTGGCCAGTGTGGGGAGCAGGATGAGGCAAGGGCCTTGAAAGGGACTAATGAGGCTCCTTGGGGCAGCAGCTGGGACTGCCCCAAGGATCACTGATCCCAAGGAGTGCCAGCTCCCAGGTGACCCGTGACTTGTCCCTCAGAGACTAGGTTTTTTTCCTTGATGGCTCCACCAGGAGTCTGTTCCCTCTGGGGCTTAAGGAAGACCAACCCAGCATGTTGATAGACATGGGGTTCCCTCAGACCCTCTCAAACAGGGCTATGCCCTCCAGGCAACTGAGGCAGACCTCTTGGGGAAGATGACAGGTGCACAAGTCTTCTCGGGTCTGTCTCAGTGGGTTAGACCAGGGAACAGGACGTCATGGACACATGGCCGCTGGGGACTGGGAATTCAGTTCCAGACGTTTATTCCCTGAGTGGTGGAATACAAACTGATACAGTTTAGTTTCTTACTCTGGGCATCAGAATAATTCAGGGGAGTATTAAGAAGAATCACAGTGTCCTAGCCATGTGCCCAGAGATTTAGACTTAATTGATCTGGGGAAGTTATCCAACCTTGGTACTTTTTAAAGCATCTCCAGAAAATTCTAAGGCACAGCCAACACTGGGTTAAGGAACATGAGGAGGTGAAACAGGCAACCATTTCATGCCTCTTGGCCCTCTCTTCTTATGAAAAGACCATCCTGTGAACTCTCATGTTTGATAGTCTTTGCATTTTTATCTGTGTTATCTCTTTAACAAATAGTAAGCCTTGGGTATTTGTTACTTCTCCACTACATACTTTGGAACACTACTTTTTTTTTTTTGGAGTTTTTGGCTGAGGCTGGGTTTGAACCCATCACCTCCGGCATATGGGGCCAGTGCCCTACTCCTTTGAGCCATAGGCGCCACCCTTGAACACTATTTTTAAAAGTCTTTTGATTGTTTAACAAAGACTAATCACTTATCTACAAAATGCTATTCTCCAAGTGAGAGGCACAAAATGACAGGAGGTGACAGGAGTTGGGAGAAGATGTTGAGCACCCACTCTGGGGTGAGCGTTCTCACCTGCCCCCAGGTGTGGGATGCCCAGCACTACCCCACCTCATCCACAGTCCTGCTCCCTACTGAAGTAGGGTGCCTCCCCAGGGACTGAGCTGGTCCACAAAGCCATCACTAAATAATGTATGTGAAGTGCTCGGCCCCATACCTAAGACACAGTAAGTGCCTGTAATTGTAGTTGTTTATTACACAGCCCTTTACGTTGACTCACCACACCGCTCTGTTTTCCTAGCAGAGGAAGTTGTCAGCAGCTTCGGGTGGTTTTAATAAGAAGTTGTGAGAAAAGTGGCGAAAGAGTCAGGAAACACAAATCTCTCGATTATGAGGATATTCTGGCATGGCAGACCTCTCTGGTTCTTGTCAGAGAAATTGGGAGTACAACACCCCTGGGAGGAGAAATGGAGTTAAGTACTTTCTGAAAGAATTTTAACAACTGAGGAAAGTGGGGGAAAGGGAAGCTTCCATAGCCTATGCACTGATAATTAAAGGAGATCTTAAAATTTTTCCTTAACAAGAGCAAGGTGATTGAATGTACTTCATTATTGGTGCAAGTCTTAGTTTTATACTTTGTGAAACAACAAAATACTGGTTTTACAGACACGTTTGTACTGGCCGTCATGGCTGAAAAAGTTACTACGGCCCAAATACAAGAGATCAATGAGCATGGTGGTCTGTATTCATGGGGTCGGGATGCTCGTTATTCAGTCCTTTACACCTGTGGTCCCAGCTGTCAGGCTGAAGACCAGCCTGGCCCATGGCTTGTCAGGATCCAGGATCCAAGCAACTCGGCAGGAGGTGAGCAGTGGCAAGCAAAGGAAGCCTCATCTGTATTTACAGCTCCCCCTTGCTCCCATTACCTCCTACCAGATCAGCATGGGCATTAGGTTCTCATAGGAGCATGAGCCCTACTACAAACTACACCTGCAAGGGATCTAGGCTGCTCACTCCTTATGAGAAGTATTGCCCCCCCACCCTGACCTGTGGAAAAATCATCTTGCACAAAACCTGTCCCTGATGCCAGAAAGGTTGGGGACCATTGCTTTATACCAACCATGATGAGTGTTTCTTAAAATCGGGCTAGTCCATTTCTTTTTCTCTAATTCAATACATTTTTCTTGTAATCTAGCCAGAGGGCAGCATTTTAAAAATAATTTTAACAAATAGAGAAAGTTTAAAAAGTCTCTAAACACATGAAAAAATGCTCATCATCTTTAATCATTAGAGAAATGCAAATCAGAACCACTTTGAGATATCATCTAACTCCAATAAGAGTAGCCCACATAACAGAATCCCAAAACTACAGATGTTGGTGTGGATGTGGAGAAAAGGGAACACTTCTGCACTGCTGATGAAAAGAAATATGGAGAATACTCAGGGATCTGTATGTCCAAAAGAACAAAAATCACATTATAACAAAGATATTTATAC
>CAUYQV010094502.1:0-21040 GCA_963574575.1 Galagoides demidoff
CTCCAACTCCTGGGCTCAAGCGAGTCTCCTGCCTCCGCCTCCCAAGTAGCTGGGACCACAAGCGCCCGCCACAACGCCCGGCCATTTTTTGGTTGCAGCCGTCCTTGTTGTTTGGCGGGCCCGGGCTGGGGATTCGAACCCGCCACCTTAGGTGTACGTGGCTGGCGCCTTAGCCCATTGAGCCACAGGTGCCGAACCACACAAATCTTAAAGTTCCGAGTGAGGGGTGCTCACTCGGTACAGTGAGGTAGGTGCTCGTGCTGTGGGGGTTCCTATGCCTTACGCCCAATGGGACGGGATGTGGGAGAAAGTAAGGGGCAGAGGCACTAGCAAATGTTTTTCGGAACCTGGAATCGACGTGTGCGTGTCGCTTACAACGTGTGAGGTAGTTACTTGTGAAAAGCAGGTTGAAGTTTGTACTTTATTTTATTTTTATAAAAGAGACAGAGTCCCACTTTATCGCCCTTGGTAGAGTGTCGTGGCGTCATAGAGTGTCGTGGCGTCATAGCTCACAGCAGCAACCTCCAACTCCTGGGCTTAGGCGATTCTCCTGCCTCAGCCTCCCGAGTAGCTGGGACTACAGGCGACCGCCGCAATGCCCAGCTATTTTTTGTTGTTGTTAGAACCCGCCACCCTCGGTATATGGGGTCGGCGCCCTACCCACTGAGCCACAGGCGCCGCTCCTGAAGTTTGTACTTTTACTAGGAGGATGGTATAAACCATGGAAAGAGTTTTGAACTAAGAAGGAACACGGGTGAAGTCAGGGTTTTAAAGGTTTCCCAAAGACTGTGGTAGGGAGAACAGAGTGGGTAGTGGTAATGAGAACCTTGGGGCACTGAGAGGTTGAATCTTTGTTGCAGATCACATAGGTGGTAGGAATGGCATTTTACACTGAAGTCACACAGTCAGTCCGAGGTCACCTGGTTCCAGGACCAAGAAAGTGAGTCCTGAACTTACCAAAACTCACCAAGGACTGCATCTTCACTCAAGTTCCTGTGGTTTCAGAACCTACTCATTTAAGGAACCCAGAGAAAGGAAAGGTGTACCATTTCCTTGCTGGTCCTTAACCCCCACCTACATATTCGGTACATTGTAGTATCATGAGACTCTTATGTGATTTTTTTTCTTTTTTCAATCCTTTGCTCTTGGGACCCTGGAGAAGTCCCAAACATAGGCTTCTAGGTTTATGAAACAAGTTACATGAAGGTATTCCTATTTCTGCCAATAGATGTAAACACACTTGTAAGATTTCTTTTTTTTTTGAGACGGAGCCTCAAGCTATCCCCCTGGGTAGAGTGCCATGGCATCACAGCTCATAGCAACCTCCAACTCCTGGGCTCAAGCTAGTCTCCTGCCTCTGCCTCCCAAGTAGCTGGGACTACAGGCGCTCGCCACAGTGCCCGGCCATTTTTTGGTTGCAGCCATCATTGTTGTTTGGCGGGCCCGGGCTGGGGATTCGAACCGCCACCTTAGGTGTGCGTGGCTGGCGCCTTAGCCGATTGAGCCATAGGCGCCGAGCCCACACTTGTAAGATTAACTCAGGAGTTAACAACAGTGGATGTCAAATGCTTGGAGATAAAACTGATCAGAGGGTGGTATTACTACAGTTACTGCTGGCTACAGGCTCCATTTGGGGAGCACATTAGTGAATAGACTAAGGTCGAAGGAGGAGGAAGGAAGATCAGAAGTGAGGCTTCTGCCATAACCCATGTGAGGAATAGTGGACAGGCTTCAAGGCTAAGGAGATGTAGTAGATTAAAGTATTTCCTAATATGGGCAGTGAGAGTGTAAAATGAGGCATTGGGTATATCCTAAAGTTTTTGATCTTAACACCTGTAGCAATAGGAGCTATATCAACTATGATAAACAAGTTGGTATTAAGTATGATATTCACTGAGGATATCAGGAGGATTGTTTTGACCATGTTATGCCTGAGACATTTCAGAGACAATTGAGTGGAGGCATCAAATGGGTAACTAGACATATAGGGTGGGATATTTAGGAAGACGATAATATCCAATATTTGGTGGCTAATTTGTCAACTAAGGTAAATTAGCCATGGGTCACATTTAAGAGGGGTAGTATTCAGATTATGGTGGTAAAGCTATGGTGGCCAGGAAGAGATGGTTGGAGTCTGAGGACTCTTGCTTGGTGCCTGGATGACCTTATTGACCTTTCTGAACACAGGAGAAAGAGGTAAGTGACCATGAAGACAGAATGTATCGGCATAGTGTGGCAAAAGGTACATACAGGGTTCCTAGAAGAGAACAGACATAAGATACATGCAAAAGCATTTGAGTAATTTTGGGAAGATGACACTCAGGCTAAAGTTAGTGCTTATTCATCACTCTGTGGACTCCCCAAGAGTCTTCTGAGATAAGTTTTGTGCTTGGGATTTTCCATTCAGCCTGGTGGATATGGTCAGGGAGAAATACGTTCATCTGTGAAAGTCAGTAGGCCTGGGATGTTTGATCAATGCAATTTAGCTTTAAATGGCATTAGGTGGACAGAAGAGGCAACAGAGAAGTGGAATAGTGGCTCACACCTGTAATCCCAGCCCTTGGGAGGGAGGCGGAAACACGTGGATTGCCCTGAACTCAGGTTTGAGACCAGCCTAAGCCAGAGCGAGACCCCATCTCTAAAAAATAGCCAGGCACTGTGTCAGGCACCTGTAGTCCCAGCTGCTTGGAAGGCTAAGGCAAGAAGATGACTTGAACCCAAGAGTTTTAGGTTGCTGTGAGCTAAGATGCTAGGGCACTCAACACAGGGTGACCAAGTGAGACTCTATCTCGAGAAAAAAAAAAATGGAATAAAGCCATTGACATCTGGAACCAGAGGTGGTTCTATGTGGCTGCAGAACTATGCAAGGATGCTTTTGTAGGATGATTTGAGACTACTGCTGCTGGTGGGAACCATGGGAATTATGTGATAATGTTATATCCTCTTTGAATTTACCAGATATACTTTTTTTTTTTGAGACAGCCTCAAGCTGTCCCCCTGGATAGAGTGCTGTTGCATCACAGCTCACAGTAACCTCCAACTCCTGGGCTCAAGCGAGTCTCCTGCCTCAGCCTCCCAAGTAGCTGGGACCACAGGTGCCCGCCACAATGCCTGGCTATTTTTTGGTTGCAGCCATCGTTGTTGTTTGGCGGGCCCAGGCTGGATTCGAACTCGCCACCTTAGGTGTATGTGACTGACTCCTTAGCCACTTGAGCCACAGGCGCCAAGCCCACATATACTCTTCATGCTGTCAACCATGTTGTGGTGTAAGACCAAAAGTGAAGGCTGAATATAATCTGCCACCTTGACGTCTGGTAATGTTGGCATGACCTCAGACGACTCAAGTTCAAATCCCTTTCTCATTCTGCTGTCTTAGATAATGTATCCTAGCCTAACAAACCTTCCCATTAAGGCAGTGGAGTGGTTCTCAACCTGTGAGTTGCAACCTCTTTTTAACAATGAAAATACACTGTGGCATTAGGAAGGTTGAGAACGACTACATTAAGGAGACCAGGCAGAGTTCTTGGTTATAATACTTTATAGTCAGTTTCAATTTCATTCCTACCCTCAGAAGTATTCAGAGAAGACAGTTGTATCCCTTAGAGGTGAATCAGGGATCATCGCACTCTCTTCATCCTACAGAATATGCAAAAAATACTCTGCTTGGCTTGGCGCCCATAGTTCAGTGAGTAGGATGCCAACCACATACACCAGGGCTGGCAGGTTCGAGCCTGACCCTGGTGTGCTAAACAATGACAACTACAACCAAAAAATAGCCAGGCATTGTGGCGGGCACCTGTAGTCCCAGCTACTTAGGAGGATGAGGCAAGAGACTTGCTTAAGCCCAGGAGTTTGAGGTTGCTATGAGCTGTAAGCTATGATGCCATGGCACATAGTGAGATTTTGTCTCAAAAAAAAAAAAAAAAAAACACCAAAAAACAAAAACACTCTCTGCTTCTTCACTATTATCCACAGTACAGCCTCCAGGTGGCCCTCAGTGGTGAGTGGTATCCTATTCCAGGCTGAGTATATTTGATTTGTAAATTGCTGTTGATAGTATGTCCAATGTTAGATGTCATGTGTTTGACCATCACTATTGCCTTAGGGTGAGAATCCCACCCTCACCAGTAGAAAAGAAGGAAAGCATTAACATACTTTAACTTCATGGGGAGGCTAAAGAGATACTGCTGATGGGGGCAGAGAAGTGGGGATAGCCACAGGCATGTGTCTTTGTAGTCTGAAGAATGGTGAGTATTTTGAGAAGTTGTTTGTCTGATAGACCCAGGATAGTACATCGAGATTTACATGACCTGGGCCATAACAGAAATTGCCTTTCATGTCTTGGTGCCTGTGGCTCAAGTGGCTAAGGTGCAGCCACATACACCTGAGTTGGCAGGTTCGAATCCAGCCCAGACCACCAAACAACAATGACAACTGCAACCAAAAAATAGCCAGGCGTTGTGGCGGGTACCTGTAGTCCCAGCTATTTGGGAGGCAGAGGCAGGAGAATCGCTTGAGCCCAGGAGTTAGAGTTTGCTGTGAGCTATGATGCCATGGAACTCTACCCAGGGTGATAGCTTGAGGTTCTGTCTCAAAAAAAAAAAAAAAAAAAGAAATTGCCTTTCAGGAGGGGTAGACATTTTATATATCAGGACCATAGCATAGATGCCTCTTTGCTTACTAGCTTCCTTTTGCTGATGGTTATATCCCATGATCAGTAGGCCCATGAGGACACAAATGCATCAAGAAGCCTAGTTTCTTATCTGAAATGGGGACTCTGGGAGGAGGTAGGCATGGGTGGATGTGTGGAAGAGGTGGATTGCGGAACCTCAGCTGTTCGTGGATTCATCTTTCACCATCATTGCAGGGTGCTGTGACCTTTGAAGATGTGGCTGTAAACTTTTCCCAGGAGGAATGGAATCTCCTTAGTGAGGCTCAGAAATGCATGTACCGTGATGTGATGCTGGAGACCGTGGCACTTTGGTTCTCCTCGGGTAAGGTCCTCACCCTCACTTTGTGACCTGATCTACTCTCTGACTTTTCCCTTTTTTCTTGTTGGCTAGACTCTCAGGAGCATAGGCATAGCTTCCTTCCTAAGTTCTCTCGATAGGTTCTGTAGTTAGTGAGGTGTGTTGAAGTATATGGATAATCCACACCAACAGTAAAACATAAATATAGTCTAGCAAAGGAGAGAGGAGAGGAGAAAGGAGGGAAGGGCAGTTAGCAGGATCTCACTGCATGTGCACAATGTGAGAGTGTTCGGCATGCTCCCTGGGTCAAGGACTCAATTACAACTTGAACTTTACCTTGGAAGTGAGAACAATGTAACCTAAAAATTTGTACCCTCATTTTAATTTGAAATTTAAAAAAAAAGAGTGAGTTATGTATATTCCCCTCTTCTCTCCTTGAGCATCCCCACCACCTGCTTCATTGTAGGCTCCCAGGGAAGGATTCAGGGTTAGGATTCTTGGAGTCACCCTAATGCATTCCACTTTGCTTGCCCTCTGACTATCTAGGTGACTTTGTTCAGATCTGAGACTCCTGTGTGCCCAGGTTATGCTTGCTTTCTAGTTTTCATTTCTTTATGCCTTCCGGTGGCAGGAATGGGCATCGCTGTCATTGTCACTTCCTACACAGATCATAACTGTTCTCCAAGGGTGCTTGTTTAGCACTTCATAATATTTAGTTTCCTTTCCTAGGCTGTCCAGTGCTGAATTGTTTTGAGTCACTGTTGGCTTGTCATTTGCCCTGTCATTCCTTTAATCTTTATACTATCCAGGTCCCATGTACTTGGTCATAATGATGGTAGGATGGTTCTAAAGATGCAAATGGCTGTCTCATGATGTGAGCTCAGAGGGAGCCTACTGGCATCCTGGGAGAGGGCATAATGTCAAGGCTTTGTTCAAATTGTACCAGAAAATTATTTTATTTGACAAGTGTTTTTGTGGCCAGATAAGTAGGCACACACTATTTCTTTTTTTTTTTTTCCCATTCTTGAGAGTTTGCAGAATTGTCAGTTGTACATCTTATCATTTCTGCTATTATAAGCACCCTGAGACTAATCTTCAGATCTATGGACTCCATGTCTCACATTTTTCTCACATGTCAATTTGCAGTAGTTTCCAATTGTGGCATATAAATTTTGGTTTTTTTATTTTTTTATTTTTTTTAAGACAGAGCCTCAAGCTGTCCCCCTGGGTAGAGTGCTCTGGGCTCAAGCAAGTCTCCTGCCTCAGCCTCCCAAGTAGCTGGGACCACAGGTGCCCGCCACAATGCCCGGCTATTTTTTGGTTGCAGCTGTCATTGTTGTTTGGCGGGCCCGGGCTGGATTTGCACCCGCCACCTTAGGTGTATGTGGCTGGCACCTTAGCCGCTTGAGCCACATGCGCTGAGCCGGCATATAAATTTTGTATTGTCAAGTTGATACTCATTGTTAAACAGTTTCTGTGTGGTAATCATTTTTTGAGACTAGACATATCCCCATATACAGCATTCACATGTCATCAGCACACAAGGTCCTAGAGACACGTTCTTTGCACAGGAAGTAGTTGTAGATCCTCCCTCTACTGGCTCTGTTCCATGTATAGTTGGTGCCTTCACATCATGAAGCCTCATACATTCTGTGACCTATATACCTCAGTATACCATCTTCAACCTTAACACACTATTCCTGCAAATATTTCTATGTGCTCATTCCTCGATTTGTGAGACATACCTGTGAATGGGCTGTTCATTCCAACTGGAGGTAATTTGTACTTCACCAGCATTTTCTTGCTTTCAGGGGGTTATAGTGGAGCTGAAGATGAGGAGGCACCTTCTAAGCAGAGCACTTCTATACTAGGTATGTCTCCACTCAGAACTCATAAGGCAGATGTGTCTCTTAAGACTGCACACCCCTGTGAAATGTATGCCGCAGTCTCGAGAGATATTGTGCACTTGAGTGAGCACCAGGGAATACCTGACAGGCAGAAACTGAATGGATGTGAGGGAAAATTGTATAATGGTCCAAACCTTCATCAGCAGTGGAAGCAAAATGTTGGAGAGAAAACTTATAGAAGCATCGTGCAGGAAGCGTCATTTTTAAAGAGCTGTGAGTCCTATGTAGCAGTGAAGCCATTTAACTTCAGTCAGGTTGGGAAAGACTTGGAATTACTACAGAAAGAGATAGCTCACACTGGAGAAAAGTCAAGCATTGAAATCAAGTGTGGGTCACCCCTGCAGAGGGGAAAAACTCATGGCTGTGGAGAACCCACAATAGCCTTTGACTCCAAACACACACTGGTTGAGCACCAGAGACTTCTCCCTAGAGAAGGATGTTATGTGTGCAGTCAATGTGGAAAATCTTTTAGCGGAAGGAATAGCTTCAATAATCACCAGAAAGTTCATACTGGAAAAAGACTTCATAAATGTGGAGAATGTGGGAAATCTTTTCTACAAAAAGGCAACCTTATTCAACATCAGCGAGGTCACACTGGAGAAAGGCCTTATAAATGTAAGGAATGTGGAAAATCATTCAGGTACAAGTCCCACCTCAATGAACACCAGAGACTTCATACTGGAGAAAGACCTTACAATTGTGGGGAATGTGGGAAATCATTTAATAAGAAGTGTCATCTCCTTGTTCACCAGAGAATTCACACTGGAGAAAAGCCTTACAAGTGTGAGGAATGTGGGAAAGTATTTAGCCATAAGAACTCTATTACTATACACTGGAGAGTTCACACTGGAGAAAGGCCCTATGAATGCAACGAGTGTGGGAAATCATTTCCCCACAGCTCTGCGCTTTATATTCATAAAAGAGTTCACACTGGGCAAAAGCCTTATGAGTGCATTGTATGTGGGAAATCCTTTGCTGAAAGCTCCAGTCTCATTAAACACAGGAGAATTCACACTGGAGAAAGGCCTTATGAATGCATGGAATGTGGGAAATCATTTTTTCGGAGTTCTTCCCTCCTTCAACATCAGACCATTCACACTGGAGGAAAGCCTTATGAGTGCAGTGAATGTGGGAAATCCTTTGCTAAAGCATCCAGTCTACATCAACACAGAAAAGTTCACACTGAAGGAAGACCTTAAGAGCACAGTGAATGTGGAAAAAAAATGACCCAAAGTTGTGCTCTCCTTGAGAGTTTATGCTAGCCAAGTCCTTACATGTGAAATAAGTTTGAGGAGTTCTTTAGCCATATGGAATTCTCACTTCTACTTTAAGGTCAGAAACTTCACACTAGATCAAGGTCTTAATTGTGAAAAATATAGGATATTTGCTATCCAGAAGGCTAGCTTCATGGAGCTCTCAAGAGAGCTCCCGCTGCAGACGTGAACTTTTGAGTGCAATAAATGTGAGAAAGCCTCAGCCTTCTCACATTGGGTACCAGAACATTCACATGAGAAAAACAACATAGATTACAGGGAATGTTATTTATTGTTGAGTGTAACACTGGAGGAGATCCCTTATGAGGGTGCCATGTGCCCAAACTGAATGTCACAAATATTTTTAGTGCACATAATTTTTCTTCTTTATGTTCCTTAGGTGAGAATATATCTGTATTGATGTGACATACTGTTTCTCATAGCCTAGTGAGAATATAAGTTTTTAAAGCAGAATTTTTACCTCTTCTTCATTGTTTTTTTCCCAAAATGGATAGTATATACTTGGATTTTCCTTTTTTATCCAATCAGATTTTTTTTTCTTGAGACAGAGTCTCAATATGTTTCCCTCCGTAGACTGCTGTGGCATCATAGCATACAGCAACCTCAAACTCTTGGTCTTTAAGCCATTCTCTTGCCTTAGCCTCCTGAGTAGCTGGGGCTACAGCCCGCCACAACATCTGGCTATTTTTTGGTTGCAGTTATCATTGTTGTTTAGCAGACCCAAGCCAGGCTTGAACCGCCACCCTTGGTGTATGTGTCCAGCACCCTACTCACTTAGCTACAGGTGCCAAGCCCCAATCAGATTTTTTGCCTTTGCAATTTTTGTATATGTTTTATTTTATATGAAATGAAACTATTTTCATTATTTTCTTTTTTTAGTAATATATACCAATTTTTTTTTTTTTGGTAGAGACAGAGTCTCACTTTATTGCCCTTGGTCACAGCTCACAGCAACCCCAACTCCTGGGCTCAAGTGATTCTCTTGCTTCAGCCTCCCGAGTAGCTGGGATTACAGGTGCCCGCCACAACACCTGGCTATTTTTTGGTTGCAGTTCAGCCGGGGCTGGGTTTGAACCCACCACCTTCAGTATATGGGGCTGGCGCCCTACTCACCAAGCCACAGGCGCTGCCCTATATACCAGTTCTTTTGTATATACTACAATAGTTCTGTCCTTTAAAATTTTTTTTTTGTTGTTTTTACCACAGTTCTCCATATGGATGGCCTACAAATTTTTGAAATTTAACATGGATACAGAAAATTGCATACAACTTACATGAAGTGAAATGTTTTAATACCTGAGTAGCTACTAAACAGGTCAATAAGTGGAATATTTATAAAATACATTGGCTCCTTTTTATTCCTTTTAATGAAAATGTTCCAATCCCCCTCCCCCCAAATTAGGGATTTTCCTCATACAAAACTTGGGGCCTTCTAGCTTTTTGTAGGTAGAACCTATACTGACCAATGTAGTTTAGCTTTGCCAGTTTTGAAAATTTATGTGAATGTAGTCATATAATAAGAATTAGATGTGTGGCCACATTTGCACATATGCATTTCTGATTTTATATGTACCTATATTTATGCAGCTATATCAAGCTAATTTTTATTTTTTTGTATTATGTTTATGTAAAATAAAGAAAAATATATTGGTCTTTGTACTGGTACCTGACTCAGAGCTCCTAAAATCATCCAGTTAAATTGTTGGTTCCCAGTTGGTGTCTGTCTAGAAGTGGATAATTCCTTGTTGTGGGAAAAACCCATTGATGACCAGAAGTGTTACAAGAATATAGGAGTAATCAGTTTGTTTTTCATGTACATTTGGCATCAGGAAAATGAACTTGCTAGAATGGTCCTGTCACATGGGAACGTGGTTTGGGAAGAGAAATGATTAAAGGGTAGAGCATGAGGACTCTTTGATCCCTGGGTGATGCCCCCATTACCTGTGGTATGAAACTGCAGCTGTGCTGGAATCAGTTAATAAGTTACCAGGCAGCACCTGTGGCTCAGTGGGTAGGGCACCAGCCTTATATACCAAGGGTGGCAGGTTCAAACCCAGCCCCGGCCAAACTGCAACCAAAAAATGGCTGAGTATTGTGGCAGGCCCCTGTAGTCCCAGGTACTCCGGAGGCTGAGGCAAGAGAATCGCCTAAGCCCAGGAGTTGGAGGTTCCCATGAGCTGTGTGACACCATGGCACTCTACTGAGGGTTATAGAGTGAGACTCTGTCTCTGCCAAAAAAAAAAGATATAAGTTACCAATGAATTCAGAGTGTTTCTGTTACTTTAAAATAAACCACAAATGAGGTACCTTCCAGTCAAAATACAAACTTGGGGGTGCTTGTGGCTCAGTGACTAGGGCGCTGGCCCCATATACTGAGGGTGGCAGGTTCAAACCTGGCCCCAGCCAAACTGCAACAAAAAAATAGCTGGGCGTTGTGGCGGGTGCCTGTAGTCCCAGCTACTTGGGGGGCTGAGACAAAAGAATCCCCTCAGCCCAAGCACTGGAGGTTGCTGTGAGCTGTGACCCCATGGCATTCTACAGAGGGCAACAAAGTAAGACTGTCTCTTAAAAAAAAAAAAGAAAGAAAAAAGAAAAAGGGTGGTGCCTGTGGCTCAAAGCTGTAGGGCACGGGCCCCATGTGCCAGAGGTGATGGGTTCAAGCCCAGCTCCCGCCAAAAACTGCAAAAAAAAAAAAAAAAAACTTGGTGATTAAGTGCCCGATTCGTGAAATTTAAGGTCACAGTTCTGACTGTAGCAGGAGTAGACGTCACTCTTTAGCAGTTGTCTCATTGGATCTGTAAGGAAATGCAAATTAATAAGCATGCTGTATGCACAGTCCCTTAGTTATTGTTAACCTATAATAGACAAAATGAAAGTGCTGATTCTGATGGTCACGCAAGACTAAGTGCAAATTTGAAATGGTCTGAGCTTTGGCCTCTGCTTTCAGAAAAAGAAAAACCTGTATCCTGAAGGTAGCTCTGGGCTCAAATGGCAAAATGGTGCCCTTCAGCAGCTTGGCTGACAGACTGGGTAGGGATGGTAGGGCACACATTGTGCTCCTAATCTGTGGTGTGCAGCTGCATGAATTTCCGGCAGTTCTCCAAACTGGGAGACTGGGATTCTCCTGTTACGAGGTGTCAGTGGGGCCCAGTAGAGATCTTTGTTAAACTTACCCCACAAAGGGAAGTCTTTTCCTGAGTCTTGGCAGATCCATTATGGGGAGATGGGGCTGCAGGGCCTGGGTAACTTCACTCTGTCCTCTTGGATTTCTGATCCCCACAGGTGTGTTCCCATTCTTCCATTGTATTCCTTCAACACTCTAGTCCAAGGGTCCTCAAACTTTTTAAACAGGGGGTTAGTTCACTGTCCTTCAGACCATTGGAGGGCCGGACTGCGGGCCCCAGGATGAGTCAGCTGCTAAGCAGGACAGGCAGAGGCGGCAAAAATAACCGATGGGGGATAAATGTCCTAGGCAGGCTGCATGCGGCCCGCAGGCCATAGTTTGAGGACACTTGCTCTAGTCAAACCTTCACTGTTAATTCATTACCTTGGTTTTTGTCTTGTGAGAGAGACAAATGTAGCCATCTCTAGTTAAACATCTTGCTCTTCATCACTGAGGCTCCATCTCTACCAAACCCACACTAGTGATTAAACATCATAACACCAGTAATAGAGCCTGGGTGCAGGACTGGCTGTGCTGGTGGTCCTGCACAGCAGGGAAACCGACTCCTACCACTCTCACTTGGAACTAGAGGAACAGTCTGGCAGCACTGTGCAGAGCAAACCTGCCCTGGAGCCAGCCAAAGCACCACACACCCTCCCTTGAGCAAGATGACCCCTCAAGCCTGCAAACAGTTAGCACGTTCATTGGCCAGCAAAGCAGCTTGTGCTTGTATCCTGATTGAAATCCCTGAAGTGCCCCATTCCCTGCATACAAGCACCTGACATACCTAATAGCCCTGCACCCACAATCAGAGCCCAAGAACCTGCTCTGTAGACTGTCCCTGGCAAAAATGCCCCTAGGCCATCTGAGCAGCTATGTACCTGTGCCTCAGGACTGACAGCTATGCAGGCTGGCCCTGATAGGTAAGCCCCATGGCAGTTGAACAGCTGGGCATTCATTCAAGTCTTGATTTTAAGAAGCATCCTGAGCCAGGCACAGTGGCTGATGCCTGTAATGCTAGCACTCTGGAAGGCCAAGGCAAGTGGACTGGTTGAGCTCAGGAGTTCAAGACCAGCCTAAGTAGAGAGAGACCCTGTCTCTAAAATCACCCAGACACTATGGCAGGTCCCTGTAATTCCCAGCTACTTGGGAGGCTGAGGCAAGAAGATCATTTGAGCCCAAGAGTTGAGATTGCTGTGAGCTATGACACCATAGTACTCTGCTGAGGGTGACAAAATGAGACTCTTGTTTCAAAAAAAAAAAAAAAAAAGAAAGGCCGGGCCTAGTAGCACACACCTGTACTCCCAGCACTCTAGGAGGCTGAGGCAGGTGTTTTCTTTGAGCTTATAAGTTCTTTGTCTCTACTAAAATCAGAAAAACTAGCCAGGCATTGTGATGGGTTCCTGTAGTCCCAGCTATTCAGGAGGCTGAGGCAAGAGTTTTGCCTGAGCCCAAGGCTTTAAGGCTGCTGTGAGCTATGATGCCACAGTCTCTATCCAGGGTGACAGAGTGAGGCTCTGTCTCAAAAAAAAAAAAAAAGCCTGGTGGGACACCTTCAGGGACACCCCCCATGCCAATTGAGCAGCAGTGTGCTTCCATCCCAGACCTGAGATAGTCCTGTGGGCTACCTCCAGCAGACATACCCTCAGGCCAGCCAAGCAACTGTGTGCCCATGTTCAGACCTGAAAAGCGGTCTTGTAGTACACCCCCAGAAGATACATCCCTGAGCCAAGCACAACTTCAGCAGTTGTGTAGCTCTGTGCTGGATCTAAGAAACAGTCTCATGGTTGCCAGCAGCAAACGTGCCCGCAGGTCATCTAACTATTCCTGTACCTGCATGCCAGGCCTGAGATACAGCCATGTGAGCTGACCCTGGTGGGCATTCCCCCAGGCTAGCTAAGCAACCATGTACTTGCCTTCCCAGTCCCAGTAACTTGCCTGTGGCCTCAATACCAGTAAAGTAGACCCCAAGTTGGCCAACTAACCATGTACAAGCATAAGCTCTCACTCAGTGAAAGCCCAGTGTAGACCCCAAGTTGGCCAACTAACCATGTGCAAACTTAAGCTCTCAGAGAAATAGCCCAGTGAGCACACCACTAAGCTGCCCCATTGTTGCCACAAATTGTCAGCCTAGGTCACCAAGAAACTCACAAATGTCTCTAGTGGATTACAGTTGAAGAAACCACATGAAGACTACACTACTGCATCCACCTAGACTCAAAGTCAATATACCCTGGCTAGGCACAATGGCTCACACCTGTAATCCCAGCACTCTGGGAGACCAAGGCAGAGAATTGCTTGAGCTCATGAGTTCAAGACCAGCCTGATGAAGAGTAAGACCCTGTCTCTACTAAAAAAAAAAACATAGAAAAATTAGTCAGGTGTGGTGGGTAGTCCCAGCTACTCAGGAGGCTGAGGCAAGAGGAGCCCTTGAACCCAGGAGTTTGAGGTTGCAGTGAACTATGACATCATAGCACTCTAGCCTGGGCTGCAAATGAGACTCTGTCTCAAAAAAAAAAAAAAAAAGGAAGGGAGGAAGGAAAGAGAGAGAGAAACACACAGACACACACACACACACAAAGTGGGCAGGACCAGCCTGAGCAAGAGTGAGACCCTGCGTGTAAACTGTACCATGCGGTAAGTTTGGACCATCACTTTATATTTACCTAGGGCTTTTTTTTTTTTTTTCGGAGACTGCCGGGCGTTGTTCTGTTGCCCAGACTGTTGTGCTGTGGCATCATCATAGCTCACTGCAACCTCCAACTCCTGGGCTCAAGCAATCCTCCTGCCTCAGCCTCCTGAGTACCTGGAACTATAGGCACAGGCCACCACATCAGCTACTTCTTTTCTGGCTTTTTTGTACAGTGTCTTGCTATGTTACCCAGGCTGGTCTTCAAGCCTCAAGCTAGCCTCCCAAAGTGCTGAGAATACAGGTGTGAGTCACTGAGCCTGGCCTCCAATGATGTTTTAGAAACTAAGTAGAAGCCGAGTATCACAGACCCAGAACTAATACGTTTACAAACACCTGGGGGATCAGTTGTACACGATACCCTTCAGAACGTGATGAAGGCTCCTTCCAAGAAAGGAAGGCCCTTCTCTGCATTTGGACCAGAAGATGCCATTGCCCAGCGCCCCTCGCGGTGGCGCTCAGTCCTTTCTCTTGGAAACCTGAGAAACGTTCCTCGGTCTGTACATTTACCGGAACTACATTACCCAGTGAAGCCTCAGAGAGGAGGTGCCTTTGCCAGAGGTACGTAGCGTCCGGTCTGGATTTCCGGCGTCCCGCTTGAGGCGGCCATTTTGGCTTGTTTTATGTACAAGTTGCTGAGCTGGGTATGAACCAATGTGACAAGATTGAAAAAGAGTGAGAAGAGTGATTGTGCTCGCTGCACAAAGGCGGATCTGAGGCTCGATGACGCAACAGACCCGGGATAGGGACCGCCGTTCCCCGGCCCGCGCACAAAGTCCGATGGCGGCGGCCACGTTGAGGGACCTGGCTCAGGTAAGTGACTCATCCTCCGGGCTTCACTTGCTCCCACCCACCCTACTCAGACAGAAGGCGCCAGTGAGGAGCGCATCATCGCCCGCAACCCAGGGCTCTGTCCCGGACAGTGAGGCACTCATGGTGTGGTCCCTGTTTCTCATTACGTGGGATGTGGGTAGAAGTGTAACAGGCAGAGGGTCAGCATGTTCAAAGGCTTGGCGGGGCGACTGAGCTAGGAGGATTTGTAACTCAGGGACATTTTGTGTCCACTGGTAAAAAAGATTGTTAGGTAACAGTTACTCTTTTAGTATAATGCTGAAGATTGTACTTTGATAGAGGCCATGGAGAGTTTTGAACAAAAAAGGAACTCCCTATATGGGGGTTTTTAAAAAATTTTCCCAGTGGATGTTCAAAGGAAGAACAGACTAGAAGGCGGTAATAAGGACATTAAGGCATTGAGAGGTTAAATATTTGTTAAAGGCCACATAGCTAGTAAGAGAGCATTAAGCCTGAGGTGACCAGATTTTAACGTTGGTAAAGCGGGACACCATTGACGGGGGGGAGGGGTGGGAGGGAGGGATGGGGGGGTGTTCTTAATTAAAAATTTGGTCTATATGGAGCAACAAAAATGTTTATAGAACGCAAAAATAGTATTGTAATACATATGTTTTTAATTTCAACATAAGTACAATTTACAAATATAATACGTTTTTTTAAAATTATGTATATGGCGGTGCCTGTGGCTCAAAGGAGTAGGGTGCTGGTCGACCTGGGCGACCTTGCCCAGGAGGGGAGTAGGGAGTTTACATTAGCCTTTTCATTTCCAAATAAAGATAAGTTAACCTCTTCATTCCCAAATGGAGTTACATTAACCTTTACTGCAGCCGAAAACCGTATATTCCCTTCCCTAGCTTATTGTGCATTCTTTCCAAAAATCAGGACTTTTTTAAAACGCCGCGGGACAAATTGTTAAGAAGCAGGATGTCTGGTCACCTTAATTAAGCCACGAGAATAAAGAGCCAGCCTGAGGTCTCTTAGTTTCAGGGCCAGACATAAATTACAGAGAGTCCTGAGTCCATCAGATCCTACCATGGACACATTCCTGAAGGACCTGCCTTTTTACACTTCTTCTCATGGTTGTAGAAGCACTTTAAGGAACTCACACAAGGAAAGTAGAGGGGTGTTCTAGTTCCTTAGTGGCATATATTGTCTAGCTTGTGGTGTCATGGGGCTCTTGTGTGCCCTTTCTGCAGTCCTTTGATATGGGGATCTTAGAAAAAAATCCAGATTCAGGGCTTTAAGTCAATGATACAGGAAATGGGAAAGTGTTTTTCATTTCTGTCAGCTGATGTAAACACGTGTGGAAGGTTAATACAGGACCTGATGCTGGGATTATGCAAATGCAAGGGGGGAGGTGATGTTACCTAGGTCTTAACATCCTTTTTTTTTTTTTTTTTTGAGACAGAGTCTTGCTTTGTCACCTTTGGTAGAATGCTGTGGTGCCATAGCCCACAGCAACCTCAAACTCCTGGGTTCAAGCAATTTTCTCGCCTCGGTCTCCAAAGTAGCTGGGACTACAGGCCCAGCCACAGCACCCTATTTTTAGAGATGGGGTCTAACTTTTGCTGATTTGGAACTCCTGAGCTCAGCCAGTTCACTGACCTTGGCTTCCCAGAGTGCTAGGATTGTAGGCATGAGCCACTTTGCCCAGCTATAATAGGCTCTTTCTGGTTGCAGAGTGGAGAATGTGGGCTTGAGGGAGGTGGAAGGGAGATCCAATTGAAGGCTCCTGCCATAGTTCACATGAGGGGTTAATGGACCAAAGTTGTTGTTTAAGAGATGTGGCTGGATTCTGGATTCATATTTTTTAGAAGGGCAACTAGATTTTCTTTTCTTTTCTTTTCTTTTTTTTTTTTTTATGACAGAGCCTCAAGCTGTCCCCCTGGGTAGAGTGCTGTGGCATCACAGCTCACAGCAGCCTCCAACTCCTGGGCTCAGTCGAGTCTCCTGCCTCAGCCTCCCAAGTAGCTGGGACCATAGGCGCCCACCATAAGGCTCGGCTATTTTTTTTTTTTTTTTGGTTGCAGCCATCATTGTTGTTTGGCAGGCCCGGGCTGGATTCAAACCCTCCACCTTAGGTGTATGTGGCTGGCGCCTTAGCCACTTGAGCCACAGGTGCCAAGCCACAACTAGATTTTCTAATGTGACCCATGAGGACTTAAAAGAGGATTTAGGGACCCTACGTGATGACTCATACTTGTAATTCTTGCACGCTGGGAATCCTTGAGCTCAGGAGTTCAAGACCAGCCCCAGCAACAGCAAGACCCTATCTCTACTAAACAAACACAAAAATTAGCTGGGTGTTTTCAAGCAGTGCCTATAGTCCCAGCTACTCAGGAGAGGGGGATTGCTTGAGCCCAAGAGTTTGAGGTTGCTGTGAGCTAGGCTAATGCCATGGCACTTTAGACTCTGGCTCAAAAAAAAAAAAAAAAGGCAAGAGGATTTAGGAATGATTCACCACCACCCCCAGGTTTTGGTCTTAGCAGCTGTGACCCTAGAAGCTGTATAAACTGTGACGAACAAGTGTTATTTTGTTTTAATTTGGAAAAATAAAACTTTATTGAACAAATGAAAGGGTATGTCTGTTTCCTAAGAAAGGCAATAATAGTGGACTTGCAGGAAATAAGTAGGTTTCTCTTTGTTTGTTTGTTTTGGACAGAGTCTCACTATGTTACCCTCAGTAGAGTGCCGTGGTGTCACAGCTCATAGCAACCTCAAACTCTTGGGTTTCAGTGATTATCTTCTTTCAGCTTCCCAAGTAGCTGGGACTACAGGTGCCCACCACAACACCTGGCTGTTTTTTTGTTGCAGTTGTCATTGTTTAGCTGGCCCAGGCTGGTTCAAACCTGCCAGCCTTGGTGTATGTGGCCGGCACCCTACCCATTGAGCTATGGGCACCACCAGGAACAAGTTGCTTTTAGGTACAATATTCCCTGAGGGTATCAGGAGGTTTGTTTTGGTCAGAGTGGAAAAAACCCCAGACTGTTTCTCCTCTGCTTTCCTCCAACAACAGTCACACAGAATACTTATGTGACCAGATGTGTGAAGGGTTTTCCTCACACACAAGGAATTCTCTGGAGGATTCCAGATAGGTGTCCTTCAATTCAATTTCAAAATTATCTATAGAGTCAAATCCTACAGGTTGAGAGCTCAGTCCCACAAAACTGCCCAACCCCCCCCACTTCTGATGCCAGTCACAAATCTCAAGATGTTTTTGCCTGTGCTGCTTTTTTTTTTAGATGGAGCCTCAAGCTATCCCCCTGGGTAGAGTGCCATGGCATCATAGCTCACAGCAACCTCCAACTCCTGGGCTCAAGCGAGTTTCCTGCCTCAGCCTCCCAAGTAGCTGGGACTACAGGTGCCCACCACAACGCCCGGCCATTTTTTGGTTGCAGCCATCATTGTTGTTTGGCGGGCCCGGGCTGGGGATTCGAACCGGCCACCTTAGGTGTATGTGGCTGGCGCCTTAGCTGCTTGAGCCACAGGCGCCAAGCCTTTGCCTGTGCTTCTGACTGACTTGCTACAAATCTATTTCCCATAACCCCTTCCTTGAGTTTCATTAATTTGCTAGAGCCAGTCACAGAACTTAGGAAGACGTGTCTACTGGTTTATTATAAAGGATAAAGATGAAGAGTTGCATAAGGCAAGGCAAGGGGGAAGAGGCATGGAGATTCCATATCCTCCTGGTTGTACCACCTTTTTGGAATCTCCCTGAAGCCTTTCCTTTGGGGATTTTATGGAGGCTTTTATTACATAGCATGATTGATTCAATCATTGACCATTGCTGATCAACTTAACCTTCAGCACCACTCCTCTTTCTGAAAACTAGGGTTGGGGCTCGGCGCCTATGGCTCAATCGGCTAAGGCGCCAGCCACGTACACGGCAGGTTCGAATCCCCAGCCCGGGCCCACCAAACAATGATGGCTGCAACCAAAAAATGGCTGGGCGTTGTGGCAGGCGCCTGTGGTCCCAGTTACTTGGGAGGCGGAGGCAGGAGACTCGCTTGAGCCCAGGAGTTGGAGGTTGCTATGAGCTGTGATGCCATGGCACTCTACCCAGGGGGATAGCTTGAGGCTCCATCTCAAAACAAACAAACAAACAAAAAAAACCTCAACAACAATGAAAAACAACCTGACTCAAAAATGGGCAAAGGACTTGAAAAGACATTTCTCCAAAGTACATGAAAAGGTGCTCAGCATCGCTATTCCCCAGGGAAATGGAAAAGTCAGAACCACAACAAGCTATCACCTCACAGCCAATTAGAATCGCTGGTAGGGCGGCACCTGTGGCTCAAGGAGTAGGGCGCCAGCCCCATATACTGGAGGTGGAGGGTTCAAAGCCGGCTCTGGCCAAAAACTGCAAAATAAAACAAAAACAAAAAACAAAAATAGAATCACTGCTAGAAAAAAGCAAAATCAAAAACTGAACCCAGAAAATGACAAATATTGGTGAAGATGTGGAGAAATTATAATCCTGGGCCTTGCTGTTGGAAAGGTACAGTGGTAAAGCCACTGTGGAACGCAGTAGAGCAGCTTCTCAAAAAAAATCAGAAAGAGAATTAATATATAACCTAAAATTCCACTTCGGCACATGTACCCAAAAGAACTGAAAGCAGGATCTTGAAGAGGTCTTCGCATACCCCTGTTCATAGCACCATTGCTCCACAGTAGCTAAACACGGAAGCAACCCAAGACAGGCAAACAAAATATGGCAGACATAAGACATGGATGTGACGGGATGCGAGGCAGCCTTTAGGAAGGAAGAAAATTCTGACACAGAACATGGATGAACCTTGAACACATTATGTTAAATGTCAGTCACAAAAACACAAATACGGTATGATTCCACATACATGAAGTAATTAAGGTAGTCAAAATCATAGAGATAGATAAAGTGAGACTCTGTCTCAAAAAAGAAAAGCACGATAATGGCATGAAGGAACATGTCATTTTCAGAGATACATCCTCAAGTATTAGGGGTAAAGTGTCCAGGTATTTGGAAATGATCTTCAAATGGTTTAGCAAAAAATATGTGCACACCAAACAAATATGACAAAATGTGAACTTAAGTTAAACCTATGCAGGTGGATATTAAAACAATCATTGTACTATCTGTCTCTTTCTGTATGCTTGAAAATTTTTAGGGCGGTGCCTGTGGCTCAAAGGAGTAAGGCGCCGGCCCCATATACCGGAGGTGGTGAGTTCAAATCCAGCCTTGGCCAAAAACTGCAAAAAAAAAAAAAAAAGAAAATTTTTATATTAACTGCAAAATGTTGAAAAGGGGAATTATATACATCAAGAATTCCAGACTGGGCATGGTGACTTACACCTGTAATCCCAGTGCTCTGGGAGGCCAAGGCAGGTTGACTGCTTGAGCTCAGGAATTCAAGACCCACCTGAGCAAGAAGGAAACCTTGTCTCTACTAAAAAAGAAAAACTAGCAGGGCATTGGAGTGAGCACCTGTAGTCCCAGCTACTTGGTTGGCTGAGGCAAGAGGACTGCCCAAGCTCAAGAGTTCAAGGTTGCTGTGAGTCATGACATCATGGCAGAGTGAGACTCTGTCTCAAAAAAAAAAAAAGAGAATTCCCTGCCCTCATGGAAATTACATTCCAGTAGAGGGAGGGCAATGACCTTGGGAAAACATTTGGAAAGTTAGTGGCAAGTGTTTAAGAAACAAAAGGAGAGAAGGGGCACAAAGTGTGGGAGGAGGGAGTTGAAGTTGTAGGTCAAGTGGCCAGGAAAGACCTCAGTATGTTTGAGTGAAGGCCTGGACGTGGCAAGGGAGTGAGCCACGGGAAAGCTGGTGGGAAAACATTCTAAGCCAGGCAAAGAGCAAGCGCATTAGGACTTGGGGTTGGAGCCAGCTGGGTGTACTGAAATGTCTCATCTGCTCACATAGTTCCTGCTGTAATGAAGCCAGTGAACAAACAGAAGTGGTAGATCAGAGAGGAAATGGGGAGACATAGCAAGTATTTATCAATTCAAGATATATGTAAATACTTCTAGATGTGTGGACTATCTCTGGAGGAATATGAAGAAAAATGCTACTGTTGGCAGCCTCCAGGCAGCTGGAGTTGGGAGTCCTAAACCATGACTTTTCATTGGACATCATTTTTCTTTTTTTTTTGAGATGGCGCCTCAAGCTATCCCCCTGGGTAGAGTGCCATGGCATCACAGCTCA
>CAUYQV010094504.1:0-34286 GCA_963574575.1 Galagoides demidoff
GTTTTAAAACTATAACTGAGAAAATGACATGAAGGCTGTGTTGATCAGTTTGATGGAAGTATTTCGGATTGCATGTGAAAACCCCACACTGTACCCCAGAAGTGCATTAATGTACATAGTTACTATTCAATAAAAAAAAAAAAAATTGCAGGTGCTGGCGTGTATGTGGAGATTAAGGGAACACTTTTACACTCTTGGTGGGACTGCAAGTAATACAACCTTTTTGGAAGGAAGTATGGAAAATCCTCAAAGAACTCAAATTAGACCTCTAATTTTTTTTCTTTTTTTTAGACAGAGTCTCACTATGTTGCCCTGGGTAGAGTGCTGTGACATCACAGCTCACAGCAACCTCAAACTCTTGGGCTTAAGCGATTCTCTTGCCTCAGCCTCCCAAGCAGCTGGGACTATAGGTGACTGCCACAATGCCCAGATATTTTTTTGTTGTAGTTGCCATTGTTGTTTGGCAGGGCTAGGTTAGGTTTGAAGCTACTAACCCCGATGTATGTGGCTAGTGTCCTAGATGCTGAGCTATTGGCACGAAGCCATAGACCTCCCATTTGATCCTGCAATCTCATTACTAGGCATCTACCCAGAAGAAAAAAAGTCCTTTTATCATAAAGACATTTGCACTAGACTTTTTTTTTTTTTGAGACAGGAGCCTCAAGCTGTCCCCCTGGGTAGAGTGCCATGGCATCTCAGCTCACAGCAACCTCCAACTCCTGGGCTCAAGTGAGTTTCCTGTCTCAGCCTCCCAAATAGCTGGGACCACAGGCGCCCGCCACAATGCCCAGCTATTTTTTGGTTGCAGCGTCATTGTTGTTTGGCGGGCCTGGGCTGGATTCGAACCCGCCATCTTGGGTGTACATGGCTGGCGCCTTAGCCACTTGGGCCACAGGCGCCGAGCCTGCACTAGACTGTTTATCCCAGCTCAATTTACATTGCCAAAACATGAAAACAGCCTAAATGGCCACCAACCCAGGAATGGATTAACAAGCTCTGGTATATGTATACCATGGAATACTATTCAGCCATTAAAAAAAAAGGAGACTTTCCATCTTTTGTATTAACTAACCTGGATGAAGGTGGAACACATTCTTCTTAGTAAAGCATCACAAGAATTGAGAAGCAAGAATCCGATGTATCAATTCTAATATGAAGGCAACAGATGATCTAAATAAGGGGGTGTAGGGGAATGAGGGATTGGGAAGAGGGGAGGAGGGAGGAAATGGGGGATTACAGTATATGGCACACCTCTTGCGGGGCGGGACACAATTGCAAGAGGGACTTTACCTAACAACTACAATCAGTGTAACCCAATTCTTTGTACCCTCAATGAATCCCAAATAATAATAAAACCTCAGTCTTAGCTTTGCTCACAAATCAATTACCTCACTTCAAATACCTAAAAGTATTTTTTTTTTCTTTTTGAGACAGAGTCTCACTTTGTCGCCCTCCGTAGAGGCTCAAGCAAATCTTTTGCCTCAGCCTCCCAAGTAGCTGGGATTACAGGCACCTGCCATACACAGCTATTTTTAGCTCTGGCTCAGGCAATCCACCCGCCTATAAGTAGACCTACCAGTCAATTTAGCAATCCCACTACTTAGGATCCACCCAAAGGAAAAGATGTCATTATATAAGAAGACACATGTATTTCTATGTTCATCATGGCACAATTCACAACTGCAAACATACAGAAACAACCTAAGTGCCTATTAAGTGATGCATGAATAAAGAAAGTATAGTATATGTATATATACAGGGTGGACATAAAGTTTGTGTGCAATTTACTAGGTTAAACTATTTTAAATTGCACATGAACTTTTTGTCCACCATCTATGTTTGTCCACACATCATGGAATACTACTCAGCCATAAAATAGAATAGAACAATGTCTTTTTCACAACAACTTGATTGGAACTAGAATCCATTAACCTAAGTGAAGTAACTCAGGAACAAAAAATAACATACCACGTGCACTCACTTAAAAGTGGGAGCTGGCTCGGTGCCTGTGGCTCAATCGGCTAAGGCGCCAGCCACGTACACCTAAGGTGGCGGGTTCAAATCCCCAGCCTGGGCCCGCCAAACAACAATGATGGCTGCAACCAAAAAATGGCTGGGCATTGTGGCAGGCGCCTGTGGTCCCAGCTACTTGGGAGGCTGAGGCAGGAAACTCGCTTGAGCCCAGGAGTTGGAGGTTGCTATGAGCTGTGATGCCATAGCACTCTACCCAGGGGGATAGCTTGAGGCGCCATCTCAAAAAAAAAAAAAAAGTGGGAGCTAAGGGCAGTGCCTGTGGCTCAGTGGGTAAGGTGCCAGTCCCATATACCGAGGGTGGTGAGTTCAAATCCGGCCCCGGCCAAATTGCAACAACAAAAAAAAATAGCTGGGCATTGTGGTGGGCACCTGTAGTCCCAGCTACTTGGGAGGCTGAGGCAAGAGAATCACCTAAGCCCAGGAGTTGGAGGTTGCTGTGAGCTGTATAATGCCATAGCACTCTACCGAGGGTGATAAAGTGAGACTCTGTCTCTACAAAAAAAAAAAAAAAGTGGCAGCTAAATGATGAGTAGTCAGCATGGTATAATGGACTTTAGAGACTCAGAAGGGAGAGCATGAGAAGGGATTCAGGGGTTTTGGTTCATTGTACCAAACTACTTGTTTGGTACAATGTACACTATTTGGTTGATGGGTACACAGAAAGCCCTGACTACACCACTATAGAATTCACTCACCTAACAAAAAAACCACTCATACCCCTGAATCTATTGAAATAAAAAGAAAGGGGGAAAAAATCAGTTACCTCACAAACAATTATAGCTAAAAGGTTTAAAGCAATTGTACAGAAAAGTCTTGGGAAAAGATGAGGAACCCATCTGTCTTCTGTATTATCTGACTGAATGAGACCTGAGAAGAGAGTTATTTGATAACAGTGCAGAAGAAAGAGTACAGAGTAAATGCTGGTGAGTGAGTCCACAACAATCATGATCTGTTGTTGGCATGGGCTGCCTCTGAATTCCTGTGGGTGATATTCAAAGAACTGGATAGCTGGAGGCTTCCCAACCTATCAAAATCTGCTAATCCCGTAAGTGGACTGCATCCATATTGCACATAATGAAGGAAAGAAGCAGTAGAGAACTTACTTCTACTAATACTGTAATCCCAATTCTCACATAGCCAACTCAGACGAGGAAAATATCTTTTCCTAAGTTTTGTTTGTTTTTTTTGGGGGGGGCGGGGGTTTTGAAACAGAGTCTCACTCTGTTGCCCAGGCTAGAGTACAGTGGCATCACCATAGCTCACTGCAACCTCAAACTCCTAAGCTCAAGCAATCCTCCCACTTCAGCCTCCTGAGTAGGCAAGACTACAGGTACACACCACCACACCTGGATACTTTTTCTAATTTTGCAGAGAGGAGCACTATGTTTCCCAGGCTTTTCTCTTAACTCTTGGGCTCAAGCAATCTTCTTGCCTCAGCTCCTTAAAGGATTATGGGCATGAGCTACCATACCTAGCCCATAAAGAGTTTTGATATAAGCTATTACAGTTTTGATATAAGCCTTACAGCTATAATACATAGTAAATTTTTTTAAAATCATGAAGCCAGTGTAACAAATTGCTAAAGAATTTTACTGGCATGTGACGACAGAGCATGGTAGAGAAAATTACCTGAGTTTAAGTCCTGGTTCATTTACCCATTCACCAGTTACACAGACAGGAGACCTTGGGCAAAACAGTTTATTTCTCTGGGCCTCACATTCATCTGTCTACATAAGGTACCAATATCTTTTCTTTTCTTTCTTTCTTTCTTTTTTTTCGAGACAGAGCCTTAAGCTATCCCCCTGGGTAGAGTATTGTGGCATCACAGCTCACAGCAACCTCCAACTCCTGGGCTCAAGCGAGTCTCCTGCCTCAGCCTCCCAAGTAGCTGGGACCACAGGCGCCCGCCACAATGCTGGGCTATTTTTGGTTGCAGCCATCATTGTTGTTTGGCAGGCCCAGGCTGGATATAAACCTGCCACCTTAGGTGTATATGACTGGCGCCTTAGCCACTTGAGCCACAGGCACTGAGCCTGGAGATAACTTCTTAACTTGTACAGAACAACCATCAAGGCTTTTTTTTTTTTCTTGATGGAAATTGGTTGTATAAAGCGTTGTTTCTGTGCTGGGGCTAAAAACACATTCTTTAGATCTTACAGCTCCACAATAAATTTTGAAAAAATTATAATTTTATATTTTATTTAAGTACTATGAAAAAATTATTTGTCTTGTAAAATTGGAGTGGAAGAAAATATTACTCAAGTTCAAGATGATAGAACTTCCTTGAGGTGTGGATTCAAAGTAACAGGAATCAAAGAGTAACCTTGTAAAATCTATTTCCTTTTAAGTGAGCATGGGCGTGTGGAGAGAGAGTATTTTCTTTTATCCTTTGAATAATTATAGAAGTTATGTTCCTATATTAAAAATACGTTTTGGGACTATTTCAGGTGAACTAGAGAAATTGAGAAAGGAATGGAATGTGTTGGAAACTGAATGTCATTCGCTAAAAAAGGAAAATGTTTTGCTATCGTCAGAACTGCAACGGCAAGAAAAAGAATTACACAAGTATGCAAGAACTCTCTCTTTTTTTTTTTTAGCTTCAGAATGTTTATCTTAAATTTTTATCTAAATTAAATTAACCTTGATATTTAAATACTTTAATAGAAGCAAAATGTTTAGCCAGACTCTGTTTGTCTATTTGACAGGTCAACCATGCTAGATAAACGAGTGGTGCCTGTGGTTCAGTGGGTAGGGTGCCAGCCCCATACACCAAGGGTGGGATTCGAACCTGACCCTGGCCAAATTGCAACAAAAGAACAGCTGGGTGTTTGTGGTGGGCGCCTGTAGTCCCAGCTACTTAGGAGGCTGAGGCAAGAGAATCGCTTAAGCCCAGGAGTTGGAGGTTGCTGTGAGCTGTGACATCATGGCACTCTACCGAGGGCGATAAAGTAAAACTCTTGTCTCAAAAAAAAAAAAAACATACTAAATAAATTCTTCAACATTTTTTTCTGTTGCCACCATTATCCTACATGTCCTTTCTTTGTATTCATGGAATAAATTTGTTAAAGGCCCCTCCCCTCCCTAAAAAAAAACCTTAAGCAAATAGCAAAGGTCTATGATTAGTAGTTGAACTTGCTCTACAAACTAATAAATAAATTTCAAGTATAGATTGTTTTTCTTTCACACTATTGATCTCTTCTGTTAGTAAGGATGATCAGGAAGTGACTGTAATAAGGAATTTGTACTACTAAAAGATAAAATTCAGCTCCTGAATTTCAAACAAGTTTATATGAAGAATAATATATAAAATAAACAATTTTCTAAAACCAGTTAAATCTTTCTAGTATCCAGTACCTTATAAGCAAGCCAATGAGTGCATTAGAGTTATCTCAGTAAATTTAGTGGATCCTTGTTTTCCAACCAACATTTGTCATATTTAAATTCTTAAAAATTTAGTCTATTCCATATTTTTACGTTTTTAAGCAACGTTTGTGTTCTAATTCAGAATATGAAAGTAGTACATGTTTCTTACTGAAGCTACTCTTAATTAATTCCAGCTCCCTCCCCTCATGTACCCCCCCAAATGAAGGCTGTTACTCTCATTAGCCTTGTGTTTTATGTTTACATTCCTAGAGAGCACTGAGGTTAGCAAAATTTAGTAATTTAAGGTCAGTTTCCATAGAAAACAAGCTTTAGGGAAAAATAATAAAGATAGGACTAGAGACTCGGTGCCTGTGGCTCAATCGGCTAAGGCGCCAGCCACGTACACCTAAGGTGGCAGGTTCGAATCCCCAGCCCGGGCCGCCAAACAACAATGACGGCTGCAACTAAAAAAAAAAAATGGCTAGGCGTTGTGGCGGGCGCCTGTAGTCCCAGCTACTTGGGAGGCGGAGGCAGGAGACTCGCTTGAGCCCAGGAGTTGGAGGTTGCTATGAGCTGTGATGCCATGGCACTCTACCCAGGGGCATAGCTTGAGGCTCTGTCTCAAAAGAAAAAAAAGAAAAAAAGAAAAGAGAATTAGCAGTTCCTGTGAAAACAGACTCTGGGATGACTCTGTCTTTTATTTAAAAGTTTCTGGGTGGCACCTGTGGTTCAGTGGGTAGGGTGCAGGCCCCATATACCAAGGGTGGCGGGCTCAAACCTGGCCCCAGCCAAATTGCAATAAAAAAATAGTCAGGCACTGTGGCAGGTGCCTATAGTCCCAGCTACTCAGGAAGCTGAGGCAAGAGAATCAACTAAGCCCAAGAGCTGGAGGTTGCTGTGGCTGTGACACTACAGCACTCTACAGAGTATGACAAAGTGAGACTCCATCTCTAAAAAAAATAAATAAAAATGAATAAAAAAGAAGTTTCTGGGCGGCACCCATAGCTCAGTGGGTAGGGCACCGGTTACATGCACCAAGGCTGGTGGGTTCGAAACCAACCTGGGCCAGTTAAAACAACAACTGCAACAACAACAAAAAAATAGCAGGGCGTGTGGCAGGCACCTGTAGTCCCATCTACTTGGGAGGCTGAGGTAAGAGAATTGCTTAAGCCCAAGAGTTTGAGGTTGCTGTAAGCCATGACACCATGGCACTCTACCCAGGGCGACAGCTTGAGACTCTGTCTCAAAAACATAAATAAATAAAAGAAGTTTCTGCTTTAAAAAAAAAAAAAAAGCTTAAATGGCTGTGCTAATCTTAATTGAAATCCTAACGCAAGAGAAGTGAATGTGGCTCCCATCTGGTGACCTGAGATCCTGCTCTCTTTGACTCTGTGATATTCTAGTTGTACCAGAGTATTTTTAGACTGTGGCCCAAGATCAGACTAATAAACTTACCTCCAGATATGATGGTAAATGGAAACACACAATTCCCTGAGCTCCAGGTGATGGCTCTGGACACGCCTTTCTTATTTCTACTTCCTGACATCTGTCCTCCCCCAATGTTGACAGTGACAGTGGATTATATGGTAAAGGTACCAATTAAGGCAGAGAACAGGTCCACCTCTCATCTCAGGGTGCCAGTATCTCAAGCAACTCTGTGTCAGATCCCCTGACAGCAAATGACTTCAGAGCCCAGGACCACTTGCTCATGGAGTAAATGCAATTGACTTTTCTGACCAAAGCCCAGAGGGACCTGCCTTTAAGGCCCAGCAGGCTCCTCAGCAGCTCTGTACAGCAGGGACAACTTATGTTCACAGTTCAACCCTGGCATCCAAGAGCTCTGCCTACCCATCTAGTTCAGGAGACAAAAAGGAGCTTGCTGAGGGTCAGGTAAATTACAAAAACAGTCTACAGGAGTTTGACACTTAGGCCAAAAGCAAAAACTCCCTATCCCCCTCTGCTCTGCCAGGGTCCAAAATTCATTAGGCAGAATTTGAAAATAAAGTGCTTTATTGCTGAGGATCCCAGAGAGCTTTGGGGCAGCTGTGGAGGGGCTAGAACTGAAGTCCTCTACCTTTTAGTGGCTTTTATGAACAGGAACAGTTGGGACTTCAACATTTCAACCCCATAGAAGACAAGGAAGTGTGGCTTGGGACCAGGGAAGGCAGAGAAGAGGCAGCAGCTGTGCTGGGAGAACAGATTACTTACGTCTCTTCCCAACTCTGAGTTCAGTGCACTGGTGATTTTGGGAGCCCGAAATGGGCCTTGCTGGGAGTGGGTACCCCACAGAAATCACTGAAATGCTACAAATCAGTGCTCATTTTCCCTCCAGAGAGCTTGGAGACCATCACTATAGACACATGACAATATGCTGAGGCAGTGTGAGCCTAACCCAGTCTGACTGCTGTGACAAATGGCTACCTTCCCACTATAGGCCAGCCCAGCTCCCAGCCCTGCACATTCCTACAATATGGGCAAAACAGAGAGGCCTAAACAAAGGAAAGGACTAGAACTGCCAACCCCACTCCCTGTCTGGAGCCAAGCTTGCCTCAGCTGTGATGTGGCTGTTAGGCCCAGACTAAAACAGAGCCCACTGGAAGGGTGGCTTTGGGCTCCTGTGCAGTGGCTCCTGGCAGGGTGTGGGCAAGCAGGGCTCATGCACCATCCAGAGATGGGGAGTTGTCGACGGGATGGGATGTCAGCCTAGCAGACAGCAGCTGGCCCGTCCTAGCATCCCCCTGCCCCTCCTTGGCTGGCCAACAGGGCGATTCATGGCAGGTCCTGGGGATCAGGATATATCCGGAGCACCTGGCTCGCTTCTATGTGAGCCAGTGCAGAGGAGCCCAGCTCCTAAGGAGAGGGACAAAAACGCACGACCAGCCTTGGATGGCACCTCCCAGCAGGCAGGAGAGTAAGGCCCTGCTGACACATGAGTGCATGCACATTCCCAGTGCAACTCAGAGGCCTGGGGGTCTGGGCTCCCTTCCCTTACCCACAGCCCTATACCCCCTTCAATCTTTTGCTCAACCCTGCCTCTACATCTGGCACCCTAACCTCCCTTGGGCAGGCAGAGAGCAGGCTGTAGCACCACAGCCTCCCTGGGTGACCCTTGCTCTCACCAGCTTTGGGCAGGGGCAGGGCTGGGGGCGCAGCGGTGCCATCATCAGTATTCCTTGGCTTCCTGCAACTGGGCCAGGTACTCCTCCTCTGGGGGGTTGTCTGCACAGGCCCTGCCATTGTTGGGGGGCCGCACGGCATGGTAGCGGCTCCAGTCCCCCTTGCACAGGATCCACGGCAGTGTGTCCACCTTGAAGTGCAGCTCAGGGGAGAAGTCGGTGCTGACAAGGTTAGGTGCCCCAGCACCCTTGCCACGCGTCAGGAGCCGGCTGCCCTCATCGTAGCAGCAGTGCTGGGCGGCCAGTGTGCTGCTCTCCACAGACAGCAGGGAGCGTAGGCAGAAGCGGGCAGTGGGCTGGTAAACATCTAGGTGCTCTCGAGGGCCACTGGCATCCCTCCACTGGAAGCTGCGGCCCTGGTGCTCATCCTGCAGGCTCACAGCACTGTGCACGGCCTCCAGTGGGTATGCACACGGGCAGCTGGGCAGGTCGCGCAGCACCTGGCTCAGGTACTTGGCTAAGAAGTCGCTCTTGCAGTTCAGCCACTTCTCACAGCTGTCCAAATCTGCAGAGGCCAGGAAAGTGTAGGAGGGGAGTCAGGGAGCTGGCCAGCCTTGTGGTGGAGTGACCAAGGGCCAGTGCTTGGGGACAGGAGGACCAGGCCCCAGCTAGGGCAAGGACATGGCTTGGTAGGGCCTTAAGGGCAAGTGAGGAAGGACCCAAACTGGGATAGATAAAAGCTCCCCTGAAGCAAGAGGCTGTCACTCCGAAGGGACATGGCCACAGGGCCAGAGCAGTGGCCTGGAGGTGCCAAACAGTGGGAAAGATCCTGGGGAAAGAGCTGAGGTTGATGAGTAGGTCCAGCAGTTTTTAGCCAACTGGTGAGAAAGTTTTTCAATATTTTAACTACTGACCCACTGTTGTCCTTTAACTCTGCCTTTTTCAGACCCCAGCAAGTCACTCTGCTGCTGTGGCACCCTCTGTCTATGCTGCCCTCCACCCTTTTTTGTACTTTGGGAAATGTGGCCTCTGAATCTGGCCACAAAACTGCTTTCCAAATTGCTCTTTCCTCTGCTCCTAGACCTTCAGGGCTCACATGGTTTATGCGTATCTCTCCTTCAGGAGACTAAAGCTCCTGGAAGACAGGCACTAGGCCTCAGCCTCTGGAATCCCTGGCCCCAGCACACTGCCAGGCATGTGATCCAGGCTTGCTGAGCACAAGCCTCATGCACAAGGTGGGAGAAACCAGGCACCTGCCTTCCTTGCAGGGTGCAAGTGAGACCAGGAGATGCAGACTGTCAGCATGCCATGGTGGACTCCCAGCTGCCTGGCAGGAACAGTCCTGGAGTTCTGGGCCTGACCCACATTCCCTTTCCCAGCAAAAAGTGACCAACAAGTGGATGTCAGAGTGTCCCTACCCCATCCTGCTGCCAAGGAGGATGTGCCCCACCCACTCTCCCAGCTCTCAGAACTGCTAGGGCTCCCTTCTGGGGATGCAAATCTTCCTACTGGAGGATGTGCTCTCTGCTATGATGCTCCACCCTCCAGATGAAGGTTCTCCCCCAAACCCCCAGGAGGAAGGCCTAGCTCCCCACTGACCTGGGCCAAGCATGTCCGTAGCATTGTGGGCCAGGGGCTGCCATCCCTCACTGGGGAAGCCTAAGGTATCCTCGTCCTCGGTGCCTTTGGGAAGAGAGGAGGCCAGGCTGGTGGCGCCCCAAGGGCACCTCTGTGCTCCTGTTGGGGAAGCCCAGCCCCCACTAGGCTCTTGGTGCCCACAGCCGCAAGGACAGGCCAGGGACGAGGCAGGACCACAATGTTTGTAAGCTTCCTGCATCCCCTCTTCCAAGCCCACCCCTGGTACAAGGGTATGTGCCCACATGCCTGGGGACCAAGCCATGTGTCTAAGCCTATGCAGGGCTAGGGCTTATCTCACCAGGACAAGAGGGCAAGTTGCAGGCACGGGACTCGGTGGCAGTGCAGGCATAGCCACAGGGCCGAGTCCTCCGCTGGCTGCCACTGCTGCAGCTCCCACTGCAGGGAGACCAGGGGCTCCACTCCTCTTGAGGCTCTGAGTCTGAATCAAGACAGGGAGCTGGGGGTGAGCGCACACAGCTCACATGGGTGCAAGTGAGAAAAAGACACCCCTTCCTTAGGTGAGTACCGCTCAGGCCAGGGCTCCCAGCCTAGTCAGTGAATCATGAGCTGGAGTCCAGCCCCCACCTGCTCCCTCAGGTAGCACCACTGTACAGTGAGCAACCTGTGCAGATCTATCAAGTAGCCCAATGGAGTCAGCACAAGCCCCAGCCACCTGCTCTGTGCAGACACAACAAAGAAGAGGAAAAGGTATCTAGGGCTGGTAGCCACCTGACCACTGTCAGTGTGACCCCAGTCAAGTCCCTGCACATATCTGAGCTATAGTTTGTTTTTAAGTCTCACTGTTGCCCAGGCTAAAGTGCTGTGGCATCAGCCTAGCACACAGCAACCTCAAACTCCTGAGCTCCAGTGACCCTCTACTTCAGCCTCCTGAGTAACTGGGACTACAGGCCCCAACCACAACACCTGGCTAATTTTTCTATTTTTTGTAGAGCTGGGGCCTCACTCTTGCTCAGGCTAGTTTTGAGCTCCTCAGCTCAAGGAATCCTTGTGCCTTGGCTTCCCAGAGTGCTAGGATTACAGCCTGAGCCACCATGCCTGGCCTGAGCTATAGCTGTTACTTAAAACCAAGGGGGACAATACTTCTCAGGGTATTTAAGAATTTCTCTGCTGCCCACATTAGGAACCCACTTCTGATCTGAGGGAACCAAAATGCACTGTGGCTGGGCCCGCTGTCCTTAGTATGGGCAGGACCTAAGACCCTGTGCTCTCTGTGAAAGCCCCCACACTGATGCAGCTGGTCCGCTCCTCACTTCCCAGGCAGCCAGAGCAAGTGGCATCAAGAGTTTAAAATAATCTCTACAACCCACCCTATATAGTACAGCTTATATCATTCCCCATTTTAGAGAGGAAGGAACTGAGACAGAGAGGTTAAATAACTTGCCCAAGGTCATTCAGCCAGTAAGTGGCAAAGCCAGGATTTAAACCCACACAATCTGATAATAAGGTCTGTTGTGAGTGGCATGAACATAATATTTTTTAGTTTGTTGGAAAATCGTAGATATGAATAAATGTACTAGTAACAAATGTCTTTTACGCAGGGGAACTCAGGGCTGTTGTGAGGGTCAGATTTTGTTTTAGGAAAAATAAAAATCTTTGCCTTTGAGCTCTTGATGGAGCTGATGCTGGTGTCTGAGCAGGGCCCTAGCTCCTGGCCTCTCCAGATGCTCCTGGCTGTGCAGCCTCAGCTCCATTCCCCACCCCCATTTCCACTCAGGACCTACAGGGGCAGTAGCCTAGGGATGTCAAGATAGGGATGCTCACCATAGCTGTCCGACTCCTTGAAGGCCCAGTCCCCAGGAGCAAGCCAGCCCCGGTCCCAGCTGTCTGTGGCCCCACTGGACCAAGGCTCCTGTTCTTCCTCATCATCTTCCTCATCACTGTCCTCCTGGCCTTCACCCTCACCATACTCTGCAGGGTACTCCTCCTCTTCCTCGGGAGCTCTGCCCTCAAGACTGATGCCCCCTTCCTTGCCTTCCAAGTAGCCCCAGAAGAGGGGCCAGAAGAGTTCCTTGCCGGGCAACCATCTAGGAGTACCCTGGGGCCAGCGATTGCTGGGCTCAGCCAGCAGGTCCATCTCCACCTCAGCCTGGGGGTCCTCCACCACCTCGATGGTCACCTGCAGAACAGATGCCAGGCCAGCCAGTGAGGGAGGGTTCAGAGCTGCATGGCAGGGAGAGGGGAGATGATAGGGCCAGGGCCAGAGGCAAGAAGACCAACCTTTCCTCGAAACTACTGTCTTCTCTTGGCTGACCATCTCAGCCTCTCAGGGCACACAGGTCATGGTGTAAGGCCTGTATGTACATCAGGATTCTGGCTCCCAGACCCCAGATATGGCCTGAATGGGTCCAGGGTAGGGCCAGGCATGGGGGTTCTAACATGTGCCACGCACTAGTTTAAGAGAAGTTGGAGCTGAATTCTGGTTCTGCCCATATACAGGCAACCTGGCCTCAGGGACCACTAACAGCTCTGGGCCTCCATTTCCTCATGATAACACCATAAAATATGAGGTACAGACATCAAATCTCTGCAGCAACCCTTGGGAGAAGCTCTCTCATACCATATTATAGATGGAAAATAACTAAAAATAAAATTTAAATGGGCTTGGTGCCTGTGGCTCAAGCAGCTAAGGCACCAGCCACATACACCTGAGCTGACAAGTTCAAATCCAGCCCAGGCCTGCCAAAAAACAATGATGGCTGCAACCAAAAAATAGCCAGGCGTCCTGGCGGGTGCCTGTGGTCCCAGCTACTTGGGAGGCTGAGGCAGTAGACTCGCTTGAGCCCAGGAGTTGGAGGTTGCTGTAAGCTGTGATGCCATGGCACTCTACTCAGGGGGACAGCTGGAGGCTCTGTCTCAAAAAAAAAAAAAATTATTTATGTGAAACTAAACTTCAGAAAACATTATTTTGGGTCATTATAAAGTAACACAAAGTCACTGAACAGAATTTGGGGGGAAAAAATCCCAGCAAGATATAAAGAAGATGGGTGGCACCTGTGGCTCAGTGATGAGGGCACCGGCCCCATGTACCGAGGGTGGCAGGTTTGAACCCGGCCCCAGCCAAACTGCAACAAAAAAGTATCTGGGCATTGTGGTGGGGGCCTGTAGTCCCAGCTACTTGGGAAGCTGAGGCAAGAGAATCGCTTAAGCCCAAGAGTTGGAGGTTGCTGTGAGCTGTGACGCCATGGCACTCTACCAAGGGTGACAAAGTGAGACTCTGTCTCTGAAAAAAAAAATACAAAGAAGAAAATGAAAATAACCTACATTCCATCAATGATAGATAACCTTCCAGTTGTGTGTGTGTGTGTATAGGTAGGTAGGTAGAGGGAAAAAAGGAGAGGCATGCATACATTCAGGTAATTTCAGAATGTTATGTTTTATACTTTTGTAGTTTTTTGTTTCTCATTTGGTGAAAGTGTTTTGCAAACTGTGGCTACTACACAAACATGCAGAATTATTATCATTAGGGATTCGCAACAGGCAGTGGAGTGTATAACTCAAATTCTGCAGCCCCTCCACTTCAGGTGATTGTCCTCATGCCACCAATGCACCCTATTCTGCACCGAACCCTTCTTCAGGGGCCTGCAGTGAAGGGTTGGTATTGGGAATTGGACCCTCAAGCCTTTTCCAGGAGACCTGTCCCATATTCCCGGAATTCCCCATAGCTTGTGAAGCATTTCTCACTCACTTGATCCTCATGGCAGCCTTGCCAAATTAGTACTGTTTGTCCTTTGCTATGGCCTAGGGAACAGAGGCCTGGAGAGCCATGAGACCTGCTGAGGTCGAAAGCTAGAAAGTGGAGGGGCAGGTACCCTCCCCACTTTGCCACAGGGAGGGCACCAGGGTCTGATCTGTGATTCAACACAGGAACCTCACTCTCCAAGGGAACAAGGTAGGGGGTCAGAGCCATTCAGCCCAGCTCTTCTCCAGGCGCCTACTGGGCTAATGGCCCTTCTGTTGCTCTTACCTGGATATTGGGGTTTGGGGCACTCAAGTCTGTGTTGGCCAATCTTGGCAGCTTCTGCAGCTCCAGCAGTGAGGGGCTGTCCTCCAGGGTCCCAGGTGGGGTGGCCCTGCCTGGTGTCAGGGCTGCTGGCTCCGTGAGAGTCTGGCGCCTCTGTTGGTGTGGCCCTGCCTGCAGGTGGGCTCTGGACAGCTGTAGTGACTGCTCCTCCTCCCTGGGAGAGCTGGGATCTGGGGAGGCTGAGGCCTGAGGGAGAGAGAGGGAAGTTGAGGTGACTAAAGTCAGGGTCACCCCCTGTGGACACAGAAAAGGTTGTCCAGGGCGACTCAGGAGCCACAGGGTCTGACTCTTTGGGGTGTGTATGTGGAATGTAAAATCTAAATGCTGCCCTCAGCAGATAAGTGAGGGTGTTGCTGCACAGACAGTAGACTGTCACAAAGTGCTTTGACAAGTGACCCACCTGAGACATAAAAAGCGGGATTAACACACTACCCAAACTCTGTTTTACAGATGAAGAAATGGAGGCCCAAGAAGGGAATAGAGCTGTTGAAGTAATGGTCCCACCGTGCCCTCCACAAGTCAGAGCAGGAAGGCCCCTTGCATGGACCTGGTCTTAGAGGAAAGTGTGCGGCAGGCCTGGGCCCATCCCTTTAGCACACTCCCTGTCCACCTGGCCCTGCCCATCCGTCCATGTGGGAGGTGTATTCCTTGGCCTCTCTGACCAGTTACCGTCCTCCAGCTGCCCCTCTTCCTAATCCAGACTGTTGGTGTGGCTGCTGCCAGCCAGTCGACCCCCTCTACCAGCTACTGGCCATGGTGTCCACATCAGGAAAGTCCTTGCTTCAGCTCAGATAGTGGGGTACCAGGGCTCAGTGGCTATCACCTACCTCCAGGTTGTAACTGTTGCCCAAGGCAGAAGCACCTCTCAGGGACACCCTATGAGTCTTGGGGACCTGGCACCTACAGTCTCTGCCTCACTCAGACCATAGCCTTGACCCCTCTGGTCTCATACCTGGGCAGTATGGTGGCACAGAGTCAGATAGGCCTGAGTTCAAACCCCAGCTCAGCCTCCTAACTCCTTTAACTTGGCAATTTCTTCATCTGCAGAATGAGGATAATAATTCCTCTCTAGAAGGACTCCGTAGCATTTACTTAGAATGGTGTGCCAGGCACCATTCTAAACAATCACTCTCTCATCCTCCCAACAACCCTCGGAGGTAGGTGCTAACTGCCTCCCCTGTGTTACAGACAATGAAAACTTAGGCACAGAGAGGGCTGGTAACTTGCCCGAGGTGGCACCAACCTGGTAAAGCCAAGAATCTGGGCCTGAGCCCACACTCTTAACCACTGTGCTATAAGGTGAGAGGACTAAGAGTCCCCTTCACAAAGTAGGGGCTTCATCAGTCTATTTGCTCACTCTCTCTGACTCTCTTTCTTGGAAGTCTGGAAAAAGAGACTTAGAATCTTCTTTCCCTCTGTGACCAACCCCTTCTGTGGTCCCCAGATGCCTGACTATAAGGTTCTAGCACTAAATGCCTGGTCCCAGAGCAGCCGGGGTCCTGTGTTAGCCTGGGCTGGGAGTCTCTCACTGAGTCAAAGCACTCTGGTCTAGACAGCAAGGCCAGATGAGTAGAAGGTGGAAGGATGAGTAATGGGACAACTCAGCCCCTTCCTTGACCAATCCTGGAGGCCTGCAGTATCCCCAAGTGCTGCCTTCCTGGCAGCTCCCACCCACAACTCCACCAAAGCCCTAATTTCCTCTGTGACTTTGCTTAGTGGTTCCACTCTGACTGCAGCTTCTGGGACATAGAGACAGGCAGTCTCAGAGCGGCAGAACTTCAGGGTCACACAGCCTTTTGGTGACTGGGCTTGCCAGTAGCGGGTGGTGGAGTGGTTCTCATCTGAGGACATTTGTGATTGTCACAAGTAGAGGGGGATTCTATTGGCATCTAAGTAGACAGAGGCCACATATCCTACAATGCATAGGACTGCCCCCCAGTTAAGAGTGTGGGCTCTAGGCCTAGACTCCTGGCTTTACCAGGTCTGTGCGAACCATAAGCACTCTCCAGCTCAGAAGGGTGACAATGCCATAGTTAAGAAGCCCTGCCCTAGAGTCTGGCTGTTTGGGTCTGAATTCTATCGGTGGCCTAACTTCTGATCTGCAAGGCCCTGGCAAAGGATGTGACCTCTGTAAGCTCCCTCACCTAGAAAATGGAAACGACAAGAATGAGCCTCACTGGGGCCCTGCTGTCCAGCAGGTGCTCAGAATGTTCCTTTTTAGCTCTCCCCCACTCTCTCCTCTCCCTACTGCCCAGTCAGACCACGAGATGAGCCAAGGTGAAGAAAGTCCTGGGAACTGTCACAGCCAGCTATGCTGCCTCTCCTCCCTGGAGCTGCTGGTGGAGCCTCCCGCCCCGTGTGTCAGGCTCCCCCCTCTCCGGGAACTATGGGAGTGGAAAGAAACAAGGATAATATCCTTCTTAGTTTGGGTTCTCTAAAAAGCCTGCCCTTGAGACAAGGATTCAAGCACAAGCAGTCCCTTTGGAAGGTGATCCCAGGAGACATCAGCAGGGCATGGGGGAGTGAGACAGGGAGGGAAGGAGCTAATGAAGGATGCTCTGTCTGGCAGTAGCCAGGATGGGCACCTCTGGGAGCCAGTTTGGTTCATATGCCCCAGAGTGATCCCACCAGAGTGGACACTCACTGGTTAAAGACTACGGGAAGCAGAAAGGATTTGCTCTCCAGGTACTTTAGGTTGGACACTTACAGCTCTGAGCAGGCTCTGGTGCCAGTGAAAAGTCGGGCAACTGAGCATGGACCACTGGAAGGAAGGCCTGAGGAGAGACAGGTAGGGGACCCAGAGTGCAGACCTGTACCCAACTTCTGGGCACATGGTACATACCAGGCCTGCACCAGGCTCTCTGTGTGCCATCCGTCACTTGCTCCAACTAGAATGTTAGTCAGTGCAAGGCAGGACCTTCTGTTTGCTTTGTTCACTGTGTCCCTAGTGCCTAGCACAGTGCCTGGCACAACAGATCATTGCTGAGTAAACAAATGAATACTAGCAACACTGAGGGGCAAGTATGACCAACTTTATGTTCAAAATGAGGCTTTGGAAGCTCAGGGAGGTTAAGGGACTTAGGTAAATCCTCAAAGGTTACAATAACAGAGCTAGGGTTGAAATTCAACTCTGCCTGGTTTCAGCACCCATGTGCACACATGCATGGCATGAGACATGCAAGGACATGCATGACGTAGCCCCTTACATGCAACCATGCTCTGCATTCACAAAGCACTTCCATTTCCGTCATCTTGTCCGGCATGGAATGGGACGGTAATGGGTGCAGGCTGGAGGAGTCTACATGACCAACCTGGGTTCAAATCTCAACTTGTACACTTACTAGCTGTGTGACCTGGGGCAGGTTAATCTGCCTTAGTTTCTTTCTATTAGGGAAATATCAGTGCCTGTTGTATAGGGTTGCTGAGTTGGAGTGGTGCCTCACGTGGTAAGCATGCAATGAATGCCACCTGGAGGTGGTGATCGATGGTTCTCAGAGGGGAGAGGGAGGCGTGATAAGAAGTACCCCTCTTGGCAGGGCTCAGTGACTCCTACCTGTAATGCTAGCACTTTGGGAGGCAGAGGCAGGCAGATTTTTTGAGGCCAAGAGTTTTAGACCAGCCTGAGTAACATAGCAAGACACTGTCTCCACACACACAAATTTATTTTTATATTAGCCGGGTGTGGTGGTACCAGCTACCAGGTAATCAGGAGGAGACTGAGGCAGGAGGATCACATGAACCCAGGAGCTTGAGGTTGCAGTGAGCTAGGATCATGCCACTGCATTTCAGCCTGATGACAAAGCAAGATTGATCATGTCTTTAAAAAAAAAAAAATTTGTACCCCTCTTGCCAGGTCATGTGCCAGTTCTTTACATCTCATTCAGTCTGAAGACCCCCCATCCCCACTGATGCAGAATCTCTCAGCAGCGGTATTCTCCTGGTGTTCTAAAGTGAATTCTGAGACTCTAGCCTGTCTAGGAACTCTTCCTATCTCATAATCCCCCTCCCCCTGTCTTTTAAGCATACATGTGGAATTTCACTCATGCACAAATACACAACTCCATTCTGTGGCGGGGGGTTGCATTACTGCCCAGATACAGAAGAGATACATCCTCACCAATTCTCTCTGTCTCTCTCTCTCTCTCACATACACACACCACACATCCACTTATGCTTACCCTCCCAAGCTTGCCAGTCAACCCCGGTCCCGTGATACCCACAGATCTCCTTGCCAGGCCCCAGCCCCCCTGCTCATCTATCTCAGCTCCCTCATGGGTCTTCTATTTTCTCTCTTCCCTTATGTCTCAAGGGTCAGAAATGGTGTTCTGGAGAGTCAAATCCAGTGGCCATGTGCAGGCCAGCACCTCCCTTTCCTGCAGCCCCAGTGGTGAGGCTGAGGTCCCTCCACACAGAACTCAGCTAAACGTTCAGTCACTCTGGCCTCTGACTCTGAATGCCCACCATTCAACAGAAACAGCCGCTTTAGCACCATGGCAGGAGAATGGGGCTGAATTTCACCCCTTGGCCACCCTCCTAATTGGTATATACTACCTTTTTTTTTTATGAGATGGGGTCTTCCAGCCTGAGCAAAAGCAAGACCCTGTCTCTACTAAAAATAGAAAAACTAGCTCGGCGCCTGTGGCTCAAGTGGCTAACATGCCAGCCACATACACCTAAGGTGGCGGGTTCGAATCCAGCCCGGGCCCGCCAAAACAATGATGGCTGCAACCAAAAAGTAGCTGGGAGTTGTGGCGGGCGCCTGTGGTCCCAGCTACTTAGGAGACTGAAGCAGGAGACTCGCTTGATCCCAGGAGATGGAGGTTGCTGTGAGCTGTGATGCCACAGCACTCTACCCAGGGGGATAGCTTGAGATGTGATGATGCCACAGCACTCTACCCAGGGTGACAAAGTGAGACTCTTTCTCGAGAAAAAAAAAAAAAAAAGAAAATGGGGGTAATTTCCATCTGAAATGATGTAACAATGAACAATATCATGTTAAGTAATTTGTGCGACTTTGTAAGACCCAGAGAATGTTCCCTTCCCTTCCATCATCCTCTACTTTTAGATCCAAGAGCTTTTGTGTTCTTTAATTTCTTCATTAAGGTCTTTGGGCTGGTCAGTTATTTCTGACACACCACCCAAGTCCCTAGAATAGCAGCCTGCATTCTCTCAACATGATCCCTTCACTAACACTTTTAATGTATAACAGCTTTAACACAAATCACACGGACTCGGGAACACTGTCAGAGCTGGCTGGGACCAGGGAGGTGATTTAGCTCCTCTTTGTAACATGAGGAAATCATCCAAGGTAAGTCACCCATGCATTAATGGGCCACTGGGACCAGAACCCCAAACCCTGGGCTCCAAGCTCTCATGGCACTAATTTGCTTTAATATGTTTTTGAGGACTCTGCCAGGCCCTATACTAGGGACTGAGGATATGACTTTGGCTCTGAAATAATTCATCTTCCAGGCTGTTCTTGTTGGGGGAAGATTTGGCAAACATACTAAAAATAATTGCAATACAAAGCCATAGTACTAAAATAGAAAGGATTTATGCCAAGTGAGTAGAAACAATGCCAATTTAATAAATTTTATTACCAATGTCATCTCTAGGAAGGACTGGCCTCTGAGAGGCCTCTGAATTTGTCTACAGCAGTGGTTCTCAACAATTGGTGGGGGGGACCTGAGATGTCCCTCAGAAAACATTTGGCAATTCCTAGGCCTGTCTGGAAGGAGGGTTCTACAGGAATTTGGTGGGTAGAGGCCAGGGAACCCATTAAACATTCTACAATTCAGTGAAGGGTGGTCCCTACCACAAAATGACCAAAGTGCCAAGCAACCTGGTCTATGGGAGGCATTCTCAACAGGGGCAAAATTGGACTGGGGCAAGGGGCTGGAGGACAAAACATCTCAGATATTACAATGGTTTGTGACATTCCAAAGTGCCATAGTACATAAACAGACAGTCTATCTGTGGAATTAAAACTTATTAAATTAAAACTTCATGGGGGGCTTGGCACCTGTAGCTCAGCAGCTAGGGTACTAGTCACATACACCGGAGCTGGTGGGTTTGAACCCAGCCCAGGCCTGCCAAACAACAACAATGACAACTACAAAAAAAAAAAGGGCTCCAGCCCCATATACTGGAGGTGGTGGGTTCAAACCCAGCCCCAGCCAAAAACTGCAAAAAAAAAAAAAAAAAAGCTGGGCGTTGTGGTGGGTGCCTGTAGTACCAGCTACTTGGGAGGCTGAGGTAAGAGAATTGCTTAAGCTTAAGAGTTTGAGGTTGCTGTGAGCTGTGATGCTAAGCACTCTACATTGTCTACAGGGTGACAATGAGATTCTGTCTCAAGAAAAAAAAAATGACACTTCATGGAGTCAGTGGGGACAGAAAATCAAATTTAAGCCTCCTTAAGGAGTACAGGTAAAAAGGATAGAGAACCACTGGGCCTACACACATACCCTCAAGTGCTGCTGGGATCCCTTTCTTCTCAAGCCTGGACACCAGCAGCATAGCCTAAACTCTGGCTCTTACTCATAGTCTCCTGCACCCTGCATACCTGTCTGAACCTCAGTGTTCTCATCCGGAAAATGGGAAGAACTTTTCTGGTCTTCTCCTGTAACAGCTCAGTGCATGGGAAGACCCACCCAAGGCTGCTGGCCAGACAGGCCTGCTCCTGCCCAGCGTAATGTAATGCAAGTCTGGCTGGCTTTGTCCTCGGAGGGATGAATGTCCACTACAATCCAGGGGGCAACAAATTGACTGCAGACGCCTCAGAGACAGGAGACATAGGTCCTGACAGATTACTGTTTCTCTCTAAGGCCAATACCATTTCATTCCTGGTTTATACTTTAAGGCCCACCAACAGGCCACCAGGAAAGCGCCCCGCCACATCTTAGTGATGTCTTCGGATTTTCCAGGAACAATTTAGGAGTCTCTGGCTAAGCATCGCAGTTAGAGAGCCCTACTCTACCTCTGCTTGTCTCAGTTAAGACGAAAGGGGCTCATCTGACCCTCTGAATCTTGGCAGCCCTGGCCCGCCACTGATAAAAGCCCAGTGTTCCTCTGGCACCGTGTGGGACTCGCCTCTGACTAGCGCGCACCTGAACAGGGCGGCTGCAGGCGAGGTTTGTTCAGGGAGAGGGAGGAGAAGCCGGCCCACTGCAAAGTGGCGGGTTCCTTCACTGGGCACAGAAGTGAAACTTCTTCCCGGCTGGCCCGCAGCAGCCCGCCAGGGCTCGCGGCCACGCGCAGGGAGGCAGACCTCCGGATCTGCGCACCTGGCCATCGCCCGGTGCCCCGGGGCGTCCCGCCCGCCCCTGCCTCTCTCCTTTGGTGGCGCTGCCTGCGTCGCGGTCCTGCTCCCCGAGCGGCCAGAGCCGGCAGGCTAGGGAGGAGAACCGTGCGCCGCAGCCCAGCGCCCCGCTGCTCACCTCCGCCAGCCTCGCGTGGCTCCTGGGCCCGGGCCCCCGCGGCTTCCTCAGGGGGAGGCCCCGCGACGCGGCCAGCAGCGCCGCCAGCAGCCCCACGCCGAGAAGGAGCCCCGCTCGGCCGGGGAGTCGACGCATCTCTCCCTCCCGAGGCTGCTGTGCCGGCGCCTCCGCGCCCCCAGCCTCGCGGCGGCCAGCCTATTCACGCCCCGCCTCGCCTGCTCCCGGGCGGGAGCGCAGGGGCTGCGGCGCGGGCCGCCAGCGCCGGGGACTAGCGAGGGGCGTCTGGACGGCCGCGAGGACGCGCGGGGGCGCGCACTCGCTCACCGTCTCGGGCCCCCGCCGGCATGGGCACCCGCCCCACTCTCTGGGTCGCAGCCCCGGACGCCCCCCGCCCTCCCCAGGGGTGGCTCCTGGGCGCCCCAGGACACGTCTTGGCCCAGCGGGAGGCTCCCTTTGATCTGGCCGCCTCCCGGCCCTCAGTCTTGGCTGCTGTCGCCGTCTCAGCCTCAAGCGAATTCCTTGTCCAGGGGAAGTTGCCGCCCAGAGCTCTCCAGCCACTCGCGGCGACTCCCGCGGAGCAGTGAGGGTCCGGTGCTATCTCCGCCCTCCCCGACGGCGCTCCGACTAGGACTCGGCCTGGTAGGGCCTGGTGCGCGAGGCCAACGGGCGAGGGCAAGCCTGCAGATCTTGGGCAAATGTTATTTTTGCGTAGAGGTAGGTTTGCTTGGGAAGAAAGCCTGGAAGTGACTCCCTCATGGTTCTTCCAACTCCGCTACTTGAGGTGGACCAGGCCGGGGCACAGGCACTGACCCAGCATCCGCCATTCTGGACCCAATCTCTCAGCTTGCCCTTACAGCACTTTCAAAGTCAGGAGAAAGTTAAGACAGAGACGAGAAGATGAAGCGCCAGAAGGATAGTGGGGAGACACGTTTGAGGAGAGTGGCCAATCCTTTCTTGCAGCCGGGATCACCTAGTTTTATCCTGGATCCTCCCGCGTAAACCACGTGGGTCAGCATAATGGCCTCCCACAAAGTGACTGAAATAAAACAGCTTGTGGCAATGATCAGGAGCTCGGAGGGGCAGGAATGGGGCGGTTAGGGAGCGTGAGCGCAGTGACATAGGACAGGAGGGGTAGTGGCGGCAGGTCAGTCAGGAGCAGCGAAAGACGGAAGACGTTGGAGAGATGTCACCCAGGGGCCACAAAGGGTTGGCCGACCACTGGAGCTGGTGGAGAGGATGGGATCTTTCCGTGGGGGCTGTGCATTTTCCCAAAACTATGCCTAGTCCCAAGAGCACAGGCAAGGGCTGTTTGTATCTTGCATGGCAAGGATATCAGCCTGCATCTGGGTCGGCCATTGGGATCTCAATGCCGCTTTTGCCTTTGACAAAGTAGGTAATATTGGACAAGTTATTTGGCCTCTCTGTGCTTTTGTTATCTGTAAAGGTGTGTGTGTAGAAAGTGTTACCTGTCCCACTGCCCCAAGAGTGTGAGAAAATGAGAATCCATGATAAGTCAGATTTTATTAGGATGAACGATGGGGGTAACCATGTTTTGGCCAAAAGGTTAAATATTGGCAATTTCGTAAGGTTCAACCAAGTAAGATGCCTGGTACATGCCAAACACTCAAATGTTAGCCAAAAGAAAACTAACTTTTGAGTGCCTGCTACATCGGAGTACATTTACTAGAGTAAATGTGAGACGGAATTCTTCTTTCTAAGGTCTATTTTCACATCCAAATATTTTCTCTTCACCACACTTTTGCACCTTCCACCAAATCAAACTGATCCTGGAAGATAATGAGTTTGTTAATTCATGAGTACTTAACTGTGTCAGGTACTCCAACAAACCTTCGCTCCCCACTCCCCCCATCTCCACCCCCCCACACTGCTATACTGTAAGAGCCTATCAGGGGTCCTCAAACTTTTTAAACAGGGGGCAAATTCACTGTCCCTCAGACCGTTGGAGGACCGGACTACGGGCCCTGGGACGAGTCGGCTGCTAAGCAGGATAGTCAGCCGGGGCAAAACACCTGCGGGCCGGATAAATGTCCTGGGCAGGCCGCCCGGCTGGTGGTAGTTTGAGGATGCCTGGCTCTGTCTATACTCACTCTTCTTCTCACTTGGGCCATGAAGCTGATTATCTTTTCTTTTTTTTTTAAATCAACTTCCCTGAGGTCTAATTTACATATAATAAAACACACCTATTTTATTTTTTTAATTTTTTAGAGACAGAGTCTCAGTTTGTCACCCTCAGTAGAGTACAGTGGCGTTACAGCTCATGGTAACCTCCAGCTCTTGGGCTTAGGCAATTCGCTTGCCTTAGCCTCCAAGTAGCTGGGACTACAGGTGCCCGTCACAACGCTTGGCTATTTTTTGGTTACTGTTGGCCAGGGCCAAGCTTGCAACTGCCACCCTTGGTATATGGGGCCAGTACTCACTGAGTCACAGGCACCACCCGAAAACACACCTATTTTAGAGACAGACAGTCTTTTTTTTTTTTTTTTTTTAGTGACAGAGTCTCACTTTGTTGCCTTTGGTAGAGTGCCTTGGCATCACACAGCTCACAGCAACCTCCAAACTCCTGGGCCTGGGCGATTCTCCTGCCTCAGCCTCCCCAAGTAACTCCGACCATAGGTGCCTGCCACAACGCCTGGCTATTTTGTGTTGTTGTTGTTGCAGTTTGGCCGGGGCCGGGCCTGAACCCGCCATCCTTGGTATATGGGACCAGTGTCCTACTCACTGAGCCACAGGCACCACCCGAAAACACCAATTTTAATTGTACAGATCAATGAATTTTGACAAACATATACATTTATGTAACCACCAACCAAATCACACTATACAACCTGCCCTTCCATGCCTCTAATCTCAGCAGCACTTTGGGAGGTCAAGATGGGCAGACTGAGCTCACAATTTCAAGACCAGCCTGAGCAAGAGTGAGACCCACATCTCTACTAAAAATAGAAAAACTAGCTGGGCATGGTAGCAAATGTCTGTAGTCCCAGCTACTTGGGAGGCTGAACCAAGAGGACTGCTTGAGCTTAAGAGTTTGAGCTTGCTGTGAGCTATGATGGCATAGCACTCTACCCAAGGTGACAGAGTGATACCCACTATCTCACCTGCCCTTCACTCCAGTTTCCCTTCGTGTGCCATAGGAAAACACTGTGCATCATTGGAAAACTGCACTGTCTACATCCAGTACATCCTTTCTGATTATCTGATTCTAGCCTTTTATTGTCTGAGCTGTTACTTAGTAGGCTGTAGATAACTGGTAGCAAAGCAAAATAATTCTTGTTTATAGAAATCAAATTCTGGGCCTGGTGGGGCGGCTCATGCCTGTAATTCCAGCACTTTGGGAGGCGGAGGTGAGAGAATCACTTGAGGCCAAGAGTTGGAAACCAGCATAAGCATCATAGCAAGACCTCATCTCTACAAAAAAAAAAAAAAGCAAAAATTAGCCAGGCATGGTGGCATACATCTGTAGTGCCAAGACTCAGGAGGCTGAGGCAGGAGGATTGCTTGAACCCAGGAGTTTGAAGTTGCTGTGAGCTATGATGACACCACGCACACTACCCAGGGTGACAGAGTAAGACTCTGTCTTAAAAAATAAATAAAAATAGGGTGGTGCCTATGGCTGAAAAGGGTAGGGCGCGGCCCCATATGCCAGAGGTGGCAGGTTCAAGCCCAGCCCCGGTCAAAATAAAATAAATAGACTATAAATAAATAAAAGTAAATTATCTTTTAATAGGCCCTTTGTATAGTTAGACCCTGTCCCTTACCTTTGATTCCTGGCAACCATTGATCCTGGTCTGTCACCATAGTTTTTGCCTTTTCTAGAATTCCTTGTTAATGGAATTATGTTTGTGTATTCTTTTGTGTTTGGCTTCTTTCAGCATGTTTTTGAGAGTCATCCACCTTGTAAGTTATCAGTCATTTGGCTTTTCATTGCTGAACAATATCCTATCATGTGGACATACAATTTGTTTATTCATTTACCATGATGACTTCTGAGTTATTACCAGTTTGAAGCTATCATGAATAAAATGGCTACAGACATTCAAGCGCAAGTCCTGGGGTAGACATGCTTTCATTTCTTTTGGGTAAATACTCATGAGGGGACTTGCTGCCAAAAAAAATGCCAAATTGTTTTTTAAAGTAGCTGTATCATTTTGCATCCACACCAGCACACTGTGAGAGCTCCAGTTGCTCTCATCTTTGCCAACCCTGGATATTCTAATCCGTTTTAATCTGAGCCATTCTGGTGGGAGTGGTGGTGGAATCTTACTCTAGTTTTCTTTTGCATGTTCCTCATGACCAATAATGTTGAACATTTTTGTGTGTGTGACACAATAAGCACTTTTATGAAGTGTTTGTTCCAATCTTTTACCTAGTTTTTTTGGTTAAGCAGACTTACTACTGAGTTTTAAGAGTTGTTTAGATATTTTGCACGGAAAGCTTTATCAAATATATTTATTGTGAATTTTTTAATCAGTCTGTGATTTCCTTTTATGTCTTTTGAAGTTTTCATTGTTTTTTTTTTTCTATTCACCACCACACTAATGAGGATGAAGTTTTCGTTTTGATTGAGCCTAATTTGTCTTTTTTTGGCTGGGGCGAGGTTTGAACCTGCCACCGCCAGTAAATGGGGCTGGTGCCCTACTCCTTTGAGCCACAGGAGCCGCCCTGAGTCTAATTTATCAGTTTTTCTCAAGTCATGCCTTTTGTGTCCTAAGACATTATTCCCAACCTAAAGTCATAGATTTTCCTTTCTGTTTTCTTCTAGAAATTTTGTAGTTTTAGTTTTTGTGTTGGGATCTATGATTTATTTTGAATTATTGTATATATTGTGAGGTAAGGGTTGAATGTCCCTTCCTCCTGTATGGTTACTCTGTGTTCCAGCACCATTCGTTGAAATAACTGCTTTGCCCACTGAATTACTTTGGCACCTCTGTTGAAAATCAGCTGACTAGGCTCGGCGCCCATAGCTCAGTGGTTAGGGCGCCCATTATCAACCCAGGGCTGGTGGGTTCGAACCCAGCCTGGGCCTGCTAAACAGCAGACAATAGCAAAAAAATAGCTGGGTGCTGTAGTGGACGCCTGTAGTCCCAGCTACTTGGGAGGCTGAGGCAAGAGAATCACTTGAGCCCAAGAGTTGGAGGTTGCTGTGAGCTGTGACACCACAACACTTTACCGAGGGTGACATAGTGAAACTGTCTCAAAAAAAAAAAAAATCAGCTGACCATTATGTGTGTGGGTCTATCTCTGTACTCTATTCTGTATCACTATTCTGATCAGATCTCTATTCTGATCTATGTGACTATCCTAATGCCAATGCATTTGGTTACTACAGGCTTTATAGAAAGTTTTAAAATGAGTCTTAAGCTCTTTTTTCAAAATTTTGACTAATCTAGGTCCTCTGCATTTCCATGTAATTTTAAGAACTTACCAACGTCTACAAAAAAAGTACACTAGGGCTAATTTTCGAGACGAGTGTTGCTGTGTGGCTCTGGCTAGAGGGAAGTGGCATTGTCATAGTTCACCGCGAACTCCAACTGCGGTCACAAGCAATCCTCTTGCCTCAGAGCTTCCCCAGTGACTGGGACTACGGGTGTGCGCTACTATGCCTGGGTAATTTTTTCTATTTTTAGTAGAGACAGGGTCTCACTCTTGTTCAAGCTGGTTTGGAACTCCTGAGCGCAAGTGATCTTCCTACATCAACCTCCCCAAGTGCTAGGATTACTAGTGTAAGCCACCGTATTGCTGAGCTTATCTTTTTTTTTTTTTTTGATACAGAGTCTCAAGCTGTCACCCTGAATAGAGTGCAGTGGTGTCACAGCTCACAGCAATCTCCATCTTTTGGGCTTAAGCGATTCTCTTGCCTCAGCCTCCCAAGTAGCTGGGACTACAGGGGCTCACCACAATGCCCAGCTAGTTTTTGGCTGTAGTTGTCATTGTCATTTGGCAGGCCTGGGCTGGGTTCAAACCCACCAGCTTTGGTGTATGTGGCTGGCGGCCTAGCCACTTGAGCTATAGGCGCCGAGCCTTCTTCTTTGAGACGGTCACAATGTCATCCTTGATAGAGTGCCATGGCGTCACTGAGCCGGGCATGGTAGCTCACATCTGTGATCCTAACGTGCATTTTACTTGTCCTCTGTGACACTGAGCAGTTTGTAAAATGACATACAGGTTCATGTGCTTATTTGTTTACTAGTAAGTAGGTTCACATTTGTTCTGTGCTCTTATTGGCAGTGCTCAGTGCACTGCCTGGCATGGAGACAGCACTCAGCATTTATTGGGTCAATGAATAAAGGCAGATATATTTTTCTGAATATTTTATTAGGGCAAAACAATATATTTGCATGGGATGATTCTTAGGTCATCTCAAGTAGCTCTCCTTCAGTTACATGCACTCTCAAAATTGGTACACTTATCCCAACCCACTATTTATAACTTCACAGTCATCCGATAAAGTAAAAAATAAAAATAAATCATCTGGCAAAAGGGGGAAACAGGGTAAAAGAGAGTGACATTATAACACATTACTAAAATTGTTAAATCTTTATTTACACTTCCTTTTTTCTACTTTCCCAGGTTATATGAAAATTACAGCAACAGAAAGGAGTTATCATCATAGCACCCCTTGCAAATTCCAGTTTACAAGTAATTTGGTCAGTGGAAAAAAAATAAAGGTCAACAAAATAAGATGTCAGCTCTCCCATAAGCTACTGCTCTCTGATTCTGTCTCTTCCCCTTCTCTTACTGTTAGCTGCCTGATACAGAGAGGGATCATCCAGACCGTGTGGGCATGCTGGCTAAAGTGAAAGGTCACTTCCAGTGTCCTGTGAACCAGCAAGGATGTTTTTCATAATTCCAACCATTTGGCTTAACATCAATCACTGAGGTAACAAGACCAAATGTCAAGGATAAGGACACCACTCCACCCTAGTTAGTGAGATGTCCCCCCACTCTCTTGGAAGGCCTGGGCCAAGAGACCAAGCTTTGCACAAGAAACTTGGGAATTGTGTTGGCAAAAGGAGACTCTGAGATGGCTCGAGTCGCCTCGTGCATAGGATTCGCTTATCCTTGCAGATGACAAGGCAGGACACTTAGAAAGCAGATCAGGTACTGCTCTTATTTGTACCTTTCACTCAACTCTCCCCACAACTGCTCCATAGAACAGAGCTTTGGGTATTGCTTCATGAAGAACACAGTAACTGCAGTTTCAGAGCCACTGCATTCTTGACGGTCAGTTTATTACAACCCATCATACCGTTAAGAATCACAGTTTAAGGCCATTTGTCATGGGCACTATGTAGCAAACAAAATCTTGTCTACAGCTCCTGCCACCAAGCCACTCCCAAGGTGGACTGCAAATGTATTTCCATTCACCAGAGAAGACTAGGATAAACATTTTCATCAGGGGCTAAAGCTAGCCCCTTCGGTTTCCTCTCTAGAAAAGAAAACTCAGTCTATAGCAAAAGCTGCTTAGAAAACAGAAGTCAATGGAAATGACAGAAAGGAACAGTAGCATCTTCTGTGCAATTAAAGCAAAGGGATCACTGGCTAGCCCTAGCATTTCTTCTGTGTGGTAAGGGAGGAAGCCAGCACGCTAATTCATCTATCTGGCTGGGCACATGGCATTTGGCCAGGAGCCTGGGCACACATTTCATGTGGATAAAGCTGAGAAGAGAAGGGGACATGCTATTCTGCACACGGAAAGTGTTCTGATTAACTAGCTTAATGGATTAAGATGCCGCTGAGCACTAAGCATCCGTGTTGAGTAGGTAGCAGCACATCTGTCGGTTCTGGGACTGCAAAAACAAAACAAACAAAAAACTATAGGTTCTTGGCTCGGGAGCCAAAAAGAATCTTTGATTTTCATACCTCCCCCCTTTATAACCCCTTTGGGTTAGGCTGATTTTACCTCTGAGAAATGCTCTTGATCTTCATGAATGTAGACAGTGAGAAGGAAAACCGCTACTCTCCCTTTTTTTCTAACCACATGGTTACAGCAAGTAGAGATTAAAACCCAGTCTGGCTTAACTAGAACACCAGGAGAGAAAAGGACACCCTGGAATGGGGTCACAGCAATTTATATACAAGAGAATAATTGTCCTTCACTTTCTTTAGGTGGATTTGCCACAAACCTTCAAACTCTTAAAAAACAAGAACTCTCCGCATTCTCTTTCTTCACTGCCTGTGCATGACCTGCAGTTCTGCACTGCTGCCCAGTCCAGGATCACTGGGGAACAGAGATTTTCTTCAATTTGGAAAATGGGGTGGGGGTGGGGGAACAGAGAGGTCACGGTGATATCATCAGTGTTTTTTCCTTCCCTGAGAAGTTAGGAAGTCTCTCCATGTTCTTCCTCACGGTTGTTACTAATAGGAAGGAAACAAAATGTATTATACACTAGAAAATTCAGCTAGACCAACCTAGTCGAGAAGCTTAGATGCAGGCTCCATTAAGTAGGGAAGAAATAAAAAGTTCCCTGTCTCCTCCTGAAATGTAAGGCAGCACGTACAAAGAGAACCAGGGTGTCAACCTGCCAATCTTCAAAGCCCAGCATCACTATTTATCAATTTTCTTAGAGTTCGAATTGTAAAATTCAACAATGAGAAGGAAAGGCAGGCCAAACAAAGGCGGGAGATTACAGAGACACGTCAAGGGAAGCATGTTTGATTCTTTAGCCTCTGAAAGGACAGGAGGTCAACACAGAGCCCGTAGTAGCTGCAGGTTGTTTCTGTTCGCCCTACTTGACCTACAAGAGGAAGAGCCCTGTTTTGACCATCTGAAATCCTCACCCTAGCATGAAGGTTTAAGATAGTGACTAATGGGCTAAGATGGCTATATTCTTCAAATACACAAATTGTACTTTGGAGTTCTGGAGACTGGACTCTTGTTAAAGGGGAGAATTTCTTTCTTTTTTTTTTGCAGTTTTTTTTGGCTGGGGTTGGGCTTGAACCTGCCACCTCTGGCATATGGGGCTGGCGCTCTATTCCTTTGAGCCACAGGTGCTACCCAAGGGGAAAATTTCTTATCCAAAACAAAGCAAATGCTCCAGAGTCTCACTGCTCAGTTAAAACTTTAAACATAAAGATAGGAGAAGAAACTGTCACTGTCACTTGATCTACTCTTTGTGTGTAATTTTGATGTCCCCTAGCTATAAATTTCCTGGTTTCTGATGTGAACTGCTGACAGAGGTCTTGTAAACCTGAAATAGATAAAGGCAATACTAAATAAGAAAAGAGATGAGAAAAAGCCACAAGGATTAGTCACAACTCTTAACAATCGGCTCAGATTATCAGTTTTGGTAGTAATGGTTAACTGATGCCTGTTTTAATCCCATCAGATTCTCAAATCAGGCCATGTTAAACTGTGCTCTAAAACAAACAATACTTATATGTTCCAGATGTTTACTTATTCTCATTGACTATATTTATATACATTTGTATTTCCCCAAGTACTTGGATAAATAATGATACCTATGGTATGACTGGACCCTAGATTTATATTACAGTTTCAAGAAGAGACACCAGCCCTGTATAATGTAGACAGAACATTTGTCCTCTAGAAATTATAGAGGTCCTGGAAAGATCACAGGAGCGGAGTTTTATCTCTTCAAAATAAACTTGTAGTTTAATTGCATTTATCTTGACATAACTTTGCACCAACAAAGTGATCTATATATTTTTAAATGCCCATACTAACTGATATTTTAATTTGCAGTGACTTCATGCAAGGCAAAATAAAAAGACTAGCGGGTAGGTTCACTGCTTAAAGTTTGCGACATTTGCAAACCCTACACCTATACCATTAAATAGTAACCGCAGTGCAAAAGCTATCTGGTATTCCAAAGGGATTCTATGGTGGGGAACTAAATGTGCAGGAAAGGTTAGCAATGTATTTGATTTTACTTAGTTATTACCGTAATCTCTTTTTACTTTCACTTGTACATGCTAAATACAGTCCCTGCATCTTTTTTTGGGGTTCACTCTTTTCTGTTCTTTAAAAAAGTAAGATGAAACCTTGGGATTTCTCAAGGGTTAATGCTCTCAGATGCTGAGAGTGACCAAAGATAACTTAAGACATGAAAACAAAACTTCACAAACAATAATATTGCTTACATTTTCTACTATGTGTACTTGCACATACCACAGCTGATGACAAGATGCCCAGGAGAATCTGGATTGAGAATCTTTACCAGTAAATGGAGCAATTTCAAAAATAGAGATGTGTAAAAGGAGTTTCATACATTGTTTTTCCATTCTATTCTCAATCCTTCCCCTATAATACCTCATGGGCCCCTAAAAGACAGACTGATTTTGGGAATAATAACAAAGCCAGAAGTTCTCTTCACTTAAACTTTGGTTCAACAGAAAAATAAGAACTTTAAAATGGTGATTCTTAGATTTGTTCTTTGGTCAAGCAGTATAAAGCTCTCTGAAAGAAGTCCCCTTACCTGGCTATAGTATGAAAACAAAGTCAAAATAAAGGATCTCAGCTTAGGAAAGATGTCTATGTGTTCAGAATTTCTCAGAAAAAATGTATAATGGAAGGACAGGGAGACCCTAGCCCCAGATGCCAGATTAAAATTATCTTAGGACATCAAGAGTACATGAGAACCAGCATTCAGAAGAGTAATATTTAAGTGGGTCAGCTTCTAAAAAGGCTAATAACTCTAATCCTTAAATAGGAACATGATAAATTATTTCTGAGCAGAGGATTTACTAACATTTTCCTTTATCAGTTTAAATCCTAATCTGGACCCAGACCCAGCCAGAGGCTGCCATAACTTTGAAAACTGGAAAGAGTAAGAAGCCTGAGCCACAGACTCTGTGCAATTAGTAATCGATTCTCTCCGCACGCTGGTTACCCTCACCCACCAGGGCTGCACACCACTCTACAGAGCAACTTTATACTCAAAATAGCGAGATATGAGAGTCACCTGCACCACACGGGACTGACCAAGGTGGGATGCGGGTGCTTTTAATTTAAAACATTAAGTGACCATACTCTCAGTCTGTGACCATTAGGAAGAAATATTTGGTGGTAAAGGAAGAAATCATTTGGTGACAGAAACAAAATGGATTAAGATCCAAACCATGGGAGGCCCTGGTCAGAGGGAGTTACACACTGTGCCTTTCAGCAACATTTCATTTACTATTTTTCTTGAAAGGCTAAACCTAAGATGAAATGGAGAAAACTTTGGTTGATTATTTGACTGGTTAAATGAGGATTCCAAGGTTGGCAACCTCTTGGACCTGCATGGAAGTGAGTGGAAGGCACTTGCTCCCGAGGGAGGAGGGCCAGGTGAGCCTCGTGGCTGTGGAGCCAGGCTAGCAGCAGCTCTTGCTGGGTCCAAGTCTGTGAGGCGGCTGGGAGAGGGGAGTGGCCTGAGTGGCCAGCCAGAGACAGGCTAGAGTCAGCGTGATTTCACCAGTAGAGTAGTTGTAAAATAAAACTTTTTTTTTTTTAATGGACAAAAAAGCAAAGTGAGTCACCTCCATTTTTAAAGGTGAGATTTAGCAAAAGAAGGATGTGAAGCAGTTTTTTACTATTTACAAAATGCTATATAGAATGGAGGTGGCCACCTTCAGTAGCTGAAGAAATGTCTTTTACGTGAGATGGCCACAGAAGTGTGGTTCCTGGAACTGGCTCAGAAAGGCCACACAGTCCTGGGTGAGGGAGAGTCCCCTCTATAGGAGCACCAAAAAGGCTCAGTCTTCTGTTTCTTCATAAGTAGTCTCGTCAAAGGGCCTGTCCAGTAGAGGTACCAACCGATGACGTGAATACTTCAGCTGCAATAGGTCTCCAACTTCATCTATCTCCTTTAAAGCCTAAAACACACAAAGCGAAGCTGAGGTCAGTCAGAGCCAATAGGATGTAGGCATTTCATTTCTTTTGCTAAAAACAATCATAGAAAGGTAGACTCTTTTGGTGGAACCTATGGTGTCTGGTGTGTTCACTCAGATCAGACCACAAGACAGGTGTGGAAAGATCCACTTTTAGAAAAAGGCCTTCAGGCTAATTATGAATAATGGGTGGGAAATAGCCAGGCATACAGGATAAAGGGTATAATTCATCAGAGCATGATATCCTTGGTAGAAAAAGGATATGCACCTTTCACTTATTTAACTGGCTACAATTTGCCATCTCTCCCTTCTTCCTTCAGCACTTGTTCTATTATCACAATACGTACATCCCCCAAACTGATGAGAAGTCCCAGTTGAGATGCTTCCTAAGTGCAGGATTAAGAAAGTCCCCAAGGTGGGCTGTTATGCAAATGTAGTTAAGAAAAAGTGTAAGTGAGAAGAAAGAGACTCGGGGTGACAGACACTGTGTGGGCAAGGCAGCAAGGAAAAGGCTAGCTGGGATCTGTGATCAAGGCCTGTTTTAAATGCCACAATCCTCATCTTGAGAGAGTATTCTATTTCCCATCAAAACTCTGATGATTTCAGTATAACTTTCCTCCTTTTCTATAAAACTTACTATTTTTTTAAGAATAAATGTTTCTTGGCTCGGCGCCTGTGGCTCAATCGGCTAAGGCGCCAGCCACGTACACCTAAGGTGGCAGGTTCGAATCCCCAGCCCGGGCCCGCCAAACAACAATGATGGCTGCAACCAAAAAATGGCCGGGTGTTGTGGCGGGCACCTGT
>CAUYQV010094509.1:0-17537 GCA_963574575.1 Galagoides demidoff
GGGCACCTGTGGTTCCAGGTACTTGGGAGACGGAGGCAGAAGACTCGCTTGAGCCCAGGAGTTGGAGGTTGCTATGAGCTGTGATGCCGTGGCACTCTACCCAGGGGGACAGCTTGAGGCTCCGTCTCAAAAAAAAAAAAATGCTGACTCCCACCCTGCCCCCATTCCCTTCCATTCTAATTCAGAGGATCTGGGCAATCTCAGAAATCTGCATTTATAACCAAATATCTCTGATTCAAGTAATCCAGGGACCCTGCCCTCCCCTGAGCAATACTTAGGCCCAGCATTCTGCATAACACATCACCCACCCCCAAATTTAGGAGCTTAAAACTTAAAAAAGTTTATTATCTCAACACAGTTTCTATGGGCCAAGAATGCAGGAACCACTTAACTAGATGGTTTTGACTCAGAATCTCTCATGAGGCAGTGGTGGGGATGGCTGAAGGCTTGACTAGTGTCGAAGGACCCACCTGCACGATGGCTCACCTTGGGAGCTGACAGATTGGCTCGGCTATTGACAAGAGGCCTCAGTCCCTTGCCATGTTGATCTCCGTAGGGTTGCTTGAGTCTCCTTACAACATGGAAGCTGGCTTCCCTCAGTATGAGTATACAAGAAAGTGACCAAGGAGGAAGCCATCATGCCTTTTGTAATCTACCCTTACGAGTCACACCATTATTTCCACAGTGTCCAGGTCAGCCCTACTTGGTACAGGAGGGAATGTTGAGGGAAGTGTCACTGGGGCCATCTTGGAGGCCAACTCCACAGGCCCCTTTGAGTCCTCAGGTCTATGAAAACATGTCAGTGAGTGGCAGCTCTTGTTGGGTTAGGATTTGCATAGAAATCAGAGTAGGAAAGACAGCCGAGGCAGAGACCCTAGCAGACATAAACTATTAGTACAGAAACTACAACATCGACCCCAGAACCAGGCTGCTAGCCTGTGTGCCTTTCTGAGGCCCACTGGCTGCTAATTTACTATGTGAAATTGGGCAAGGAGTGGCCCTCTCTGAGCTTAGTTTTGACCTTAGAAAGCAAGAGAGGTGGATGAGATGACCTTCAGGATTTCCTGGTTATCACCCCCCTCACCCCACCCCAAGATCCATGTGTGCTGTGACAGTGTAGACACTGGTGAGCCCTTGGGTTTGAACTTATGTTGAATGTACCGAGCCAGTGACCACGCCCAGGTCACTCCCCCAATAAAATAAGAGCCTAGGCATTTTCAGTCTGTTTATTTTATTTTGTTTTTTTGTTTTGTTTGTTTGCTTGCTTGTTTGTTTTTGAGCCTTGGAGTTAATTCTGAGTCTGAAGGTTCTTGAGTCGTCTCCGGTAAAAATTGTGGCCCTTGGCCTTAAAGGTTGAGGAATTCCCAGGTGTTTCTGAATATAAAGTGTTAGTGTTTTCTCTTTGCTCTGTGTGGCTGATAGATCAAATCTGGCACCCATTTGGTTACTTCTGGAATCATTCATAACCCCCACCCCACGCACCGCCCAACACACCCCTAACAGACACACCAAACTTACCTGAGCTTCTCAGACGTGCCTGGTCTCCAGTCTCTGGGCCTTTACTCAGGCCTCTCCCCTCCAGGAACCCTCTTCCCTTTGCCTGGCTCCTTCCTGTGTGTCCCCATCGTCCCCATGGCTGCAAATGCCCATATACTGTGTCCTTTGTGAAGGCTGGGACGATGTCTGTGTTGGTCCCCATCACATCCAGCCCCCAGTGCAGCCAGCATTTGAGAGGAAGGTGAATAAATGATGTATGCTGACCCTGCTCCACACCTGGCCTTGTAAAGGCAGTGATGTTCAACCAGTATGCCGTGAGAGGATCTGAGGTGTGTTGTGAAAATTTGTAAAGTTCATTAATGAAATTATTTTCAAAAGAAGTTCAAAGCACAGCAAATATATTCTCTTTTTTAGATCAACATAGTTTAAGTGTGCTGTGGAAGTTGAACTAAAGGTTCAAGTGTGCCATAAGATAAAGGCAGTTGAAAAGCACTGGTTTAAAGAAAGAGACCGTGGCATATGAAATCCCAGTTCCACCACTTATTAGCTGTGTGACCTGGGACAGGTCACTCAACTTTTCTGCCATTTAGTTTATCTACCTATAAAATAGGAATTACGGTACCCACTACATAGATCATAGGTTGCTGTAAAGATCAAATAACATGAGTGCAAAGCACATGGCATGGTGCTCAGCGCAGACCAGGAGCTCAGGGAATGTTGTATCTTATTAATATTATCACCACTGTACTGCAGGAGACAGTGGAACCGAAGAAAATGTTGGTGGGAGGTAGCAAATCTTGTTTTCTGGCTCAGTTGTGCCAACAGAATCAAGCTTAAGAAAAGCAGGCTTGGGGGGGAGCCATGTTCATCCCACAAGAGCCAGGCAAACCCTCCTGTGGTTGGCCAGTGTGGCCTGTGGTTTGGGGGTCCTTGCCCATTGGCCTCCGCATCCTGGGGTTTTCCTCTGCCTCAGAGCTTCAGAATGAACAGGCTCCTTTCAGCTCCATCGGCCGGAGCCAGGACTGCCCTGTCACCCTGCCCTACGGCTTCCTCATCTTGCAGGGCCTTTCTGTTGTGTGTCTCTGAGCCCTGGAGGGCCTGGACCCCTTATCCAGCCCCCCACACTGTGGCCATGCCTCAAAGACAGACTGCTGGGAAGCTCACCCACCGTTCCCTTTCCTGAGGGCAGCCACCCCTGGAGGGGAGGAGCTGAGGCAGCAAGGGCTGAAAGGGGCCCTTTATTCCTGGCTCCCACAGGGAGAGAGCTGTGCCCCTGTCCACCACGCCCGCCACACCCACGCCCACACGAAGTAGGGACAGCTTGGCCCTGCTGCCGCCTCTAAGTTAACCAGGCTGTCTGGCCCCGCTCTGTCTGGGTCTGGGAGGGCGAGTCCATCCCTCTGCCCAGCCCCAGCTCCACTCAGAGGTGGCAGTGCCCAGAGTGTATGGGGTGGGATACATTTGCTAGGACCCTGGGGAGTGGGGTTGTATAAATGAGAGACAGCCTAGAGCAAGACCGTGGGAACACACACTCACTCTCACACATCCAGCAAGTGGCAGTTTGGGACCCTGTGCCAGTCCTTGTGCTGAGCCCGAAGGTAGATCTATGGGCCCTCCTGGACCACGAGAAGCTTGTATTCTGTCCGGAGGAAATCATAGAAGATCATTATAAATGGTGGTAAATTCTAGGAAGGAAATAGTCAAGGCCTGGAGAGAGAGAGGAGAGAGCGCTTTTTCCCCCAGAGTGGCCTGCCAAGGCTGCTGCCAGGAGGTGATGCTTATACCAAGATCTGAAGATGGGAGGCAGGGATGGTGTTCCAAAAAGGGGACAGTGTGCCCATGGCCCCAGGTGAGAAGGAGTGTGGGGGTGGCCTGAGGTGGGTGGAGTGATGGGAGAACTGTCGTAGAGGGAGGCAGGAGCCAGACCTCACCCGGCCTCACAGGCATCAGAAGGGGGATTAGATTCTGTTCTCGGTGCCCTGGGCAGTCACTGAAGGTTTAAGCCAAGGTTACATCTTAAGAATACAGACAGGCAGAGGTCACCATAGCAATCCTAGAGGCTATTGGCCAAATACCGAGTGACTTTCCTCCCCCTTCTCTGTAACAATTGTCCTGCATACCCGATACCACATGCTTCATGCTCTTTCTAATCAACACTCCAGCCCTGCAATCCCATTTGGCCTATGAGAAGACTGATGCTCAGAAAGGATAACGTACTCAGCACAGTGGTTTTGGCAGCCTGCGTCTGTCCACTCTGTAATCCACACTCTGATCCCACTGCTTCCAGCTGAGTGTTTTAGATTTTGATTTTTTAAAACACTTTTCCAGGCTCAGTGCCTATAGCACAGTGGTTACGGCACCATCCACATACACCAAAGGTGGTGGGTTCGAACCCAGCCTGGGCCAGCTAACCAACAATAACTGCAACAAGAAATAGCTGGGCATTGTGGCAGGTGCCTGTAGTGCCAGCTTCGTGGGAGGTTGAGGCAAGAGAATCGCTTGAGCCCAAGAGTTTGAGGTTGCTGTGAGCTGGGATGCCACAGCACTCTACCAACAGCAACATAGTGAGACTCTGTCTCCAAAAAAACCCCCCCAAACCCCAACTTTTCCACTAGGTCAAGAATAGAAAAATACATCTGGGTGTGGGTGGTGGAAGTGGACCAGTGTGACTGTGCCTGTGAAGGCCAGTGGTCCACAGGTCTCCACTGTTGCCACTATAGAACACCTTCCTGGCTGTGCTCAGACCTATCTGAGCTTGGCTCTGAATGAGACCACAGCCTGTGGTATCAGAAGCACCCAGGTGTGGGTTGACCACTCTAAGTATTGTTATATTTGATCACAAAGTCCTCTCCTTCCCCTGGGGCTAAGGGCCACCCTAGAGGTCAGCTGCAGAGCTCTAAATGCCTCCCAGAGTCAGGCTAGAGCAGCCCATGTTCTGTGCCAGCCCACATGTCATTTTGGCCAGCATCATTCTTTGATTTGCTGTCTGTTGGAAATTTGAGATGCTAGCCACCTTTTCAGTGATTCCCAAGCCTGGGGCCATGCTTATCTAGCAGCTTATAATCCAAAGTAAAATCTTTTAGCTAATAAACTATCTCCTGTCTAGGTCAGGGCTAAAGATCAAACTTCCACATTTTCCAAAGCAAGGGACAACAAACAGGCAAATTCAGGAGTTCTGTTTCTGTTTATGGTGGTTTTCCCAAAGCAGACCCTACAGGTGAGCAATTACTACTTGTTTGTTACAATTAATAAATCAAAAGTGTGTTTGCATTTTACAAAAAAGGAATTGCACCTCAGGGATTGTAACTCATTATACACCTAAATTTGCTGCAACTTGAGTCACGTCATAAAGTGTGTGTTCTTAAAAGAAGTCTTGAGAAAATGACAGTAAATATAGCTAAAATCAATGACTGTATTAATATCCACTCTCGTTATTTTTTATTTTATTTTATTTTATTTTTTGACACAGAGTCTCAAGCTGTCTCCCTGGGTAGAGTGCCGTGGTGTCATAGCTCACAGCAACCTCCATCTCCTGGGCTTAAGTGTTTTTCTTGCCTCAGCCTCCCAAGTAGCTGGGACTACAGGCGCCCACTACAACACCTGGCTATTTTTTGGTTGTAGTTGTCATTGTTGTTTGGTGGGCCCAGGCTGGTTTCAAACCTGCCAGCTTTAGTGTATATGACTGGTGCCTCAGCTGCTTGAACTTCAGGCGCTGCCCCTACTCTGTTTAATAGATATCCTCCAGTCATTCTAGAATTCTAACATAAATATCAATACAGAAATACTAACAACCCCACCTAGTCATCTAGAATCTCTTTTGGTGCAGCAAAGGTCTTTTGGGGTTCATGTGAGGCCCATGTTTCTTGATCTAGTCACATGGGTGGGTTTGGTGTTTGGAAATTCAAGTCATACACATGTATGTGTACTTTGCTACGTGCATATTATATATCATTAAAAAGTTTTGCTGTAATCCTAGAGCTTTAAGAGGTTGAGGCAGGAGGATCACTTGAGATCAGGAGTTCAAGACCCTCCTGGGCAACCTAGCCAGATCCTGTGTCTTTAAAAAGAAAAAAAGAGTTTTATTTTTAAGGAAAAAAAAGAAAAAGTGTTCTGGATCCACAACTCTGTAAGGCTGCTCAAAAAGCCTTCAGTTCTGTTTGGTTCAGCAAAGATGTAGCAGTACCTCTGATGAGCCTGCGACTAGGTCAGGGGTTCTCAACCTGTGGGTTGCAACCCCTTTGTAACAATGAAAATACGTTGGGCATTAGGAAGGTTGAGAACCACTGGACAAGGTGCTCATCTCTGGCAAACACCCATAAAATCCCAGCTGGCCTTCCTGGGGATGAGGGAAAGAAAGATTTTGTTCCTTTCAGCCTGGCTCTGTGTGCTGAGTATGGGAACCTCCAAAGCAGGATTTGTGAGGCCATTTTCCCCTCCCAGATGCACTAAAACTTACTGTAAGCAGCCATGGCTGCACAAGATTTAAGGTTTTTATCTATGATGAAACCCCATGGACTTTTGCAAGTACGTTTCTCTGAGTATGGGAGTGGGCGGAGAGTGCTGGAATGGGGAGATGCACCTGGGTGAGTCACCCGAGAATGCCCTAGATGGGTGGGTGAATGAGCAATCAGCTGCCTCATCGTGGTGTCACATCCTCTGGGCTTTGAATTGGGTGGGTTATAAGTGTCCTTCAGAGAAATGAGAGCTCTGGGAGGCACACAGATGTGTTATGAGTGGGTAAATCAGGCTGAGAGGAGTTTGTGTTTGGCCTTGGTGGGGAAGCCAGGTTGATAGACCGGGTACCTGAGAAATGTTTATGGTGCTTGTTCCATATGGCCAACAAGGAGACAGGTGGGGCTGGGTTGTACCCCCCACCCCACCCCATGCTCCTGAGCTAGAGTTGTCAACTAATAAGGGATCCAATTTGTTTAACATTTATTATGGCTGTGCTCTGTGTTATATGCTTCTCTAGTTCATTCATTTCTCACAGTAATTCTTTGAGTTAAGCATAACTGTCCCATTTGCAGTTTGAAGAAAATGAGATTCACATAGGTTGGGACTTGTCTCATGTCACATAACAGTGAATGGCAGACCCAGATGTACTAGTCAGAACACTCCTGATGACAAGAAACAGACCCATCTCAATCAACCTTAAAGAAAAAAGGGGGAAATTTATTGATTCACATAATTGAAACTAGGAGTTTGATTTCAGGCACAGCTGGATCAAGGTGACCAATTCTGTGTCTGTCACACTTTCAGCTTTGCTTTCTTTTCTGTTGACTTCGCTTTTAGACAGGCTTCCTCCAAATGGTGCCAGAGACACACAAAGATGCTTCCTAGCAGTTTGGGGCTTACAGCTGATGAGTCAGCAATAGCCATGGAAGGAGAGCTCTTCTCTTCCTGGTAGGTCCATCAAAAGTCCCAGGCAGATTCTCACTAGACCAACGTGGGTCACATGCCCATGGCTGGACACTACTGACTGATTACCCCTGAAGTTTGGAGTGGGAGCAGCCTTACTGACATCACATGGACTGAGAATAAAAGAGAGATTGTTCCCCCAAAAGAAAATTAGGGCACTGTAATAAAAAATAAATGCTGGCAGGCAAAACCCGCCAATGCCTACCATGTTAGACTTCAAGCCAGAGGCAGGGCCTGGCATGGGTCTAAATGAGAGATTCATGGGAGCCAGAACTCAGGGCATGGAGTCAGGACCCCTTGGGCTGTGGACCTTTCCCACTGGGATTATGTCCTTCCAGAATCTGCATGTGCTTACTGTTTCCAGCCTCAGCATCCAGGCCCCACCCCAGCCCTCCCTCAGCCCAAGGAAGGTCAAGCAAGACCAGGTGTTGCAGATGAGATGCAGGGTTGTGTGTCAGGGTGTGATCTGAGCCAGGCACAAGGCTATAGACAGTGGGGAGGTCATCTCAGCTGTACCAGGGGCTGAGGCAGCCCAGGAGACGAGCAGGTGGCCTGCAGTCCTAGGCTGTAGCAGGTCAGAGGTAGCACTTTAGTTTTAGGGGTAGCACTTAAACAGACAAAGAAGGGCCTGCCCACCAGACTAACCTGGACCCTACCCTGGGCAGGGCCAGCTCAAGTGAAAGCTGGTGGCGGCAAAGTCAGGAAGCAGCTGAACATCAAGGGCAAGATCAGCTTGCAGGAAGACTAGGAAGCCAGCACAGGCTGACATTGACTGTTTCCCATCCTTCTGTCCTCTGCCCATTTGTCTCCCTCCATCAAGGCCTCTCTGCGCTGTATTCTGTCCTCTAGCGAGACCCTCTTGTTGAGTGAGAAGCTGATGTTTGTTCATACTCAGATGTGAATGATTAATAAGGCTCACTATGCCATCTCCAGTGAGAGGTTTATGTGTCTTAACCAAAATCTTTATTTATTTTTTTTTTTTGAGACAGAGCCTCAAGCTGTTGCCCTGGGTAGAGTTCTGTGGCATCACAGCTCACAGCAACCTCCAACTCCTGGGCTCAAGCAAGTCTCCTGCCTCAGCCTCCCAAGTAGCTGGGACTACAGGTGCCCACCACAACACCTGGCTATTTTTTGGTTGCAGGTGTCATTGTTGTTTGGCAGACCCGGGCTGGATTTGAACCTGCTAGCTCAGGTGTATAGGCTGGCGCCTTAGACGCTTGAGCCACAGGCGCTGAGCCCCAGAATCTTAAAGAAACTAAGTTCTGACTTAGTAATCTCAGCCATCAAAGCATTGGTTGTAGGATTGTTTGTTTTTAGAGTTGGGTATTCTTACGGCCCAGAGCATACCCTACAGATGTCTGCTCGCTTTGCTAAACCATCAGAACTCCCAAGCTGATCCGCATTGGACCAATTTGGATCACCTGTCAACTTGGATCACTCATGGCGTTGGGGGTTGGTAACAGCCTCTCTAAAGTCTAAAGACTGAGAATGAAGGAGAGGTTGTGTTTTGTTTTTGGCAGCTGCACACAGGGTTTGTTGGCTGGCCTGACACAGCCCACTTCACGCAGGGATGGGGTCAGTCTTAGACCCCAGAGAGCTGTGGAGTACAAGACCTAAATGCTCCTCTGTCCTCCCCACGTGCACTGAGTAGGTCTTGTCACCATGCACACACATGTTACTCTTATAAGGAAGGGCAGTTCCCTCTTGAAATCCCCATATCTTGGCTCTAACTGATCTGGGAAATCTGTCTGTCTTTTCTGTCCTGGGTGCCATATCAGGCAGCAAAGCCAGAGAGGGACCTGCCCCTCAGTTCACTCCGTGCTCAGATCTTCACTGCTTGCCTTTCTCTTCTTGGGCTCCAGAGACCTCTGACCTGATCTCCCAGGACACTACCTTGTCCTTCCTGGGGGTGTCAGCAGCACCCATATTCATTTTTGCCAGCATCATGGCAGACATTGTCAGGGGCACAGTAAGTACAGAAAATTATCCCTGTCCTCAGGGTGACTGCTGGCCAATTAGGGTTACAGGGCTCTGTCAGGTGGCTGGTCAATCCAGTGGTCTGTCCTATAACCTCTGTACTGGGTTGAATAGTGGCTCTCAAACAGTTATGTCCAAATCCCAATCCCTGACCTTATTTGGAGAAAGGGTCTTTGCTTAAGTATTTAAGTTAAAGATCTAAACATGAGATCATCCTGGGTTTAGGGTAGGCCCCAAATTCAATGACAGGTGTCCTTATATGGGGAACGCAGAGGGAGATGTAAGACCCAGACAGAGAAGGGAAGGCCACGTGAAGACAGAGGCAGAGAGGCAGAGATTGGAGTGATGCTGCCACAAGCTAAGGGATGCCCAGAGCTACCAAAGGAGGCTCTAGGCAAGGAGGGATTCTCCCCTATAGCCTTTGAGGGAGCGTGGGTCCGTCGTCGCTGTCACTTCAGACTCCTGACCTCCAGAACTGGGAGGGATTGAATCCCTGCTTTTGTAAGCTGCCGAGTTTGTGGTAATTTGTACAGCGGCCCTACAAGACTAATACACCCACTTTCATTTTTGTCCCCAGACCAGTTAGAGGGCAGGACTGCTGCTCTTGGAGAATGAGGCCTTTGTGCCACCCAGTGTGTGGCCTCTGGGCCCTCCTGTGCTTTCCCTTGTTTCTAGACAGGTCCCCCAACACTCCAGACTCTCTAGGCTGCACTATGAGGAGCAAGTTGGGAGCATCTGTACCCTCAGAGGCCGGGTGGCTGGGGTGAGCTGGCCCTTCCCAAGCCTGGGGGCTGCAGACCTGTGGCTTTAAATTACCTGGGCTGGCTCGGCACCTGTGGCTCAGGTAGCTAGGGCGCCAGCCACATACACCTAAGGTGGCAGGTTCGAATCCAGCCCGGGCCTGCCAAACAACAATGACGGCTGCAACCAAAAAAATAGCCAGGCATTGTGGCAGGCGCCTGTGGTCCCAGGTACTTGGGAGGCTGAGGCAGGAAACTCGCTTGAGCCCAGGAGTTGGAGGTTGCTGTGAGCTGTGATGCCACGGCACTCTACCCAGGGGGACAGCTTGAGGTTCTGTCTCCAAAAACAAACAAAAAAATTACCTGGGCTATGAGAAGGTGAGAGAGGGTCCTGAGGAGGGCGGCTATTGACGAATTCTCCAGGACGCCAGGGGAGAGAGGAGTTGGGTGATTGCCAGAAGGTCCTGGAGGTTGGCAAAGGAGGGCAAGGCAAGCAGGCAGGCATTGAAGGGAGGCTTCCGGGAGGAGGAAGGGATTTGGGTAGGTAAGCACTTAGAGTAAAAGGAAACTCCTTTCTCTGGCTTAGGCTCCTGCACAGCCTCTTTTCTGTCTTCTAGCAAGTCTAGCTCTTTCTGCCTCAGGGCCTTTGCTATTGTGGTTCCCTCCAGCTGAGCCCTCTTGCCCAGGGCTTTGCTTGGCTGGCTCCATCCTCCAAGTCTCCACAGGATCCTAGAGAGACTTCCTGACACTCTGAATTCTCCTCCCTCCTGGTACCCCTCGTTCTCATTACTGTTTTATTCTCTTCATAGAGGTAGGAGGAAACATGGAAGTGTAACCAAACCACTCACTGGATTTGAAAACACATGCTGTCCCCCTCCCCAGTTGGAATGTAACCTTGAGAACAAGGCCTTTGTCCATCTTGTTTGCTGCAGTGCTCCCAGCACCTGGGGCAGAGCCCCCTTGCCAGGCTTCCATCAGGACAGTGCTGGCAATAGAAAGGAGGGAGGAAGGAATGTCTTCAAAGAACAAATGGCATTGCAGGTGGCAGAAGAGGCAGAGAAGAGGGAGTTACCTTTGTATGCATGGACACTGTGAGTCTCAAAGGAGAGGCCACCAAGACCAGGTCTGCCTGTTCCGATCAAAAGAGGTCCCAAGGCTAGCCCTTTCTTTCTTTTTTTTTTTTTTTTTGGAGGCAGTGTCTCACTTTATTGCCCTCAGTAGAGTGCTGTGGTATCACAGCTCACAGCAACCTCCAGCTCTTGGGCTTAGGTGATTCTCTTGCCTCAGCCTTCTGAGTAGCTAGTACTACAGGTGCCCACCCACATCATCCGGCTATTTTTTGGTTGCAGTTTAGCTGGGGCTGGGTTCGAATCTGCCACCCTTGGTATATGGGGCCAGCGCCCTACTCACTGAGCCACAAGGCTAGCCCTTTATTATCACCCCTGAAGTCAGTGTCCTCGTGTTAGCCCTGTGCAAATGGGTGCTAGCCCATTTGTAAGAACACATACCTAGGTGGTGCAAGTTGCTAGGGTGGGGTGTCCTGGCCAGTGGGAGCCCAGTGTGCCTGGTGTTTCAGCTCTTGCACAGCTCCTGGGCCCCTCATGGGGGACCCGTAGGCACCACTTTTTACAAGGAGGGCCCTGGAGGCTGAGACCAGCCTAGGGGTCTAACTGCTGTCCGCTCCCTTCAGGTATAGAATAAAACCCAAAGTCCGCAGTGGCTCTCAAGGCCTTACATGATCCAAGCCCAAAGAACTCTCTGGATTGTTGCCTACACTCTTCCCTCATTCACCAAACGTAATAAACCCAGGTTGAAATCCCAACTCAGCCACTCCATAGCTGTGGACTTTGGACATTTTTTTAGCCTCTCTGAGCCACCAGCTCCTCCTAGGCAAAACAGACCTATTCATCGTACTGACCTCCAGGTTGTTGAGAGTATTAAGCAGGAGGACCCAGTAGAGAGCTCCTAGCATGTGCCCGGAGCAGGCTGGGAGCATTTGGCTCCTATTACGCCTTTTCTCTCCCCTCCTTTTCCTATTTATGTCCCAGCCCCACCCAGCTGTAAATCCATCTCAGGGCCCCTGGAGGGAGCAGCCCAGGCCCAGATGGGAATGCAGAGGCCCCACTAGAGGCAGCACCTGCCCAAGGATTGCACAGCCAACCCGAAGCCCCCAGCAGGACCTGAACCCTGGGCTTTCACCACTGCTCCTTGCTGGTTCTACCGTCTCAGCTCAGCCCAGGGTGGGAGGAAGAGGGGCCTCCACCTGTGTTCCCACACCACCAGCTCCACAGCTTTCTTCTCGGCTTTCAGGAATGAGTTAAGTCCTGAGCAGCTAGGTCTGTCTCATGCCCATGTGGTCTTTCTTCCTTACTATCCTTGTCTGTGTGGCTGTGAAGGCTGGGGTAGAAGCCCTGACTCACAGTAAACGGGCTGAATTACATTTGCAAGAGGCCTTTAATGCCCTGTGGTCTCAGCTTCTTTAATGGGGATTTTCCTCCTCCTCCTTTTTTCTCTCTCCCTTTTTAATACGGTCACCGGTTTGGCTTTCAGAGTGCGGTTTGGCTTCCTAACAGAGAAGTCAAGGCTGGAGAACCCCTTCCAGGGCTCCCCTCCCTCTTCCCCTCCTTGGCTGATGGTGCCAAAGCCCAAGGAAAAGAAAATGTTGCTCCTGTCAGGATTTCAGCAGGAAGGAGGGAAGCCCTATTGGGTTCCAAAAAATCAACTGGGAATTGGCTCTTACAAAAATTCTCCTCTGACCTCGCAGCTGAGCAGCAGACGCATGAGCCTTGTGGAAGGGACTGGGGGACGTCAATCCTGTGGCCTGGTGGCCTCACCCTCAGAGAGTGGGCTCGAGGGGTGAGTCTGGGGTCCTGTGTGCAGGAGCCAATGTGGGTGAGGACTCAAGCAGAGCCCTCCCACCTGCCTCCCCGCCTCACCCCAATGCTCCCTTCTCTGAACTTCTTTACCTGTGAGGGCCTTTGGTGTTCCTTGGCTTTTTTTCTTTTTACTAGTTCTGTGCCGTTGGATCGGGAGTGATATCTATATTTAGAGGATATAAGACTCGGCCAGTTGTTTGGCTGCTGCTGCCAAACATCAGAGATGGGAGGCTGGGAAGGGACCCCATTTGTCTCTCTATCTCCCTCCTTTTCTCTTTGTCCTCTGACGGGATGAGAAAGGGCCAGAGTGCCATTTGGGAGGATGAGGCCCCTGCTCCGTGCAGGTGCTGGGCTCTGACTCCTCCTATAGGCTTCCCTGAGAATCCCTATTTCTTAGATGGTCCTTCAGGGTCCTTCTACTGCTTGACCAGTGGGTCTGGGTACCCTCCAGCTCCTGACAGAAAGCTGGCTTAGGAAGAAGGCCCAGAATTGCAGCCCCAGGGCTACCCATCATCTTGTCAGTCCTGATAGCAGGTCCCCGTGCTGCACACGTATGCCCCTGTGGCACATGAGCAATAAAGTGACAGGCAACCAAAAAAGAGTCGGAGGCAAAGAGGCAAGGAATACCAAATCTGTGACATCTTCCCCCAAGGAAAAGCAGCGTCTCCAACATCTCGATAAGTCACGTTTTATCTCCTTTCGAAAGGAACACATGGCAGAGCCTCTCCAGCTTGACACCATCGTTCAGTCTGCACAGTGTTGTCTGTCTGACAGGGAGATAGCCCTGCTCTCTGGCTCCAGAGAGAAAGAGAGGAAGGAGAGCGTGGGCAAGAGTCTAGGAGAGGCAGGCGAATGAACCAGAGAGTACTCTCTGAGCCCCTGGGAGTGCAAAGCCCCCGTGTTAGATGGAGTGGTGGGGGGCAGACCTGAGAATGAGGTGCCGACTGGTTGTGGGGAGACAAGACACTCACCCAGGATGAGACACAGTGGGTGTTCCACTGTCAGACTTCAGCAGGGCTGATGACCAGTGACTGTGGTGGCAGGGAAGTCAGGGATGGCTGCAGCAGCTGCTTTCGTGCCTTATGAGTCCCCTCACCATTCACCTCTGCCTGAGGGCTTTGTGCCAGCAGTGGGGGGGCACACTTGGCCAGAAGTGCCAGAGTCAGTGCTCTTGGAAGCAGCCCCCAAGGACAGGCAGGGGGCTGGTGAGTAAATGCCCCACCCTCCCTAGTCTCCCCTCCCTCAGTTGGGATGCCTGTGAGGGGTGTTCTGCATCATCTTCCTGAGTTCCCTGATAAGACTGAGCCCCAGTTGCCCACGAAGACCAACTGGCTTCCTGATATTTCCTTCCCTTGCCTACCTGACTTCCCCATACCCCTATAAGTATTTGCTGTGATTTCCTCCCAGATAAACAGCTTGCATTCAAATCCTTGTTTCTGGGGCTGCATCTAGGGCAACAACAAAGAAGGCCAAGGTCCTTTCTCAGTACTTCACCTTGGCAGATGCAGCTGCAGTTGACATATTTGTTCACATGCAATGGAAATTATCTGGATTAAGATCCCTTTAATGCAAGTGATAAATATAGTTCAAATAAAAGGGGGCCTGAGAGGTCAAGGTGGGAGGATTGCTTGAGCTGAGCAAGAATAAGATCGCATCTCTAAAAATAGAAAAATGTGCCAGGCATTATGGTGGGAGCCTGTAATCCCAGCTACTCAGGAGACTAAGGCAGGAGGATCACTAGAACCCAGGAGTTTGAAGTTTTTGTGAGCTAGGCTAAGGCCATGGCACTCTAGCCTGGATAAGAGAGTGAGATTCTGTCTCAAAAAATAAAAGGTTGGGGGGAGATTTCATTGTTTTATACAAGTGAAAAGTACCAGATAGACCCTGGGAACAACTATATCCAGCTGCTGAAATGATGTCAAAGGAATCTGTCCCTGACCATTTCTCAGCTTTGCTGTTTAATCATTCAAAAAGCTTTTATGGGGTGGCAAAAAAAAAAAAGGTTTTATGGAGTCCCAACCTTGTGCCAGGCACAGTTCCTTTCTCTCATTCCATTGTCTTCTCAAGCAATAATAAAGTTGGCCACTAGAGGCATCAGACTTTCATCCTGCCAGCTTAGCAACTGTGATAGAAAGAAGTCTCAGAACTGAATCTCATTGGCCCAGATCGGGTCCCTGCCCATCCCTGGGCCAATCACCATGACTCTGGTTGACTACTCTGTATCACATGCCTACCCTTGTTGCCAGGGCTGTGATTAGCTCTACTGATGCCACAAGAACTGGGGATGGAGGAGGCCTTCTCTAAAGGGAGATTGGGCAGCCTGGGGCAACAGATGCCTATGATAGTGAGCACTTCATCATGTGCCAGGCTCCATGATCCCCAGAGAGACACAAATGCTATCACATTCTGAAGAATGTGGTGAGTGCCCTAGGAATGGACAATATGTTATGGATGTTCTGGAGAGAGGAACATCACTTCCAGCTGGGGCAGTCAAGGAAGGCCTTCTGAAAAGGTGGCATTGGCCCTAGACATTGATAGCCACTAGGCACAGAAGTCAGTGTGTAATGCCCTTGAATGTCAGACCAAGAAATTTAGATTCTAAATTTCACAGACTGGAAAAGGACTGTGCATTGCTGTATTTGTTATGATTAAATGTGGCTAGCTTGGAAGAGACTAGTGGGGAGGTCTTAGGGGCTGCCATCTTCTTGTAAGGCTTGCCCATACCTATGGAAGGGTACTCTAGCCTGGCTGGCTGTAGTCCATATGGCTGGAGACCATGTGCATAGAGAGATCAGACTGGGGCAGCCATGCTTCCCTTGGCATTGGCTTATGCCCGCCCTGGAAATAGCTGCCACCTAAACTAAGAATAGAAATTCCTCCCGGGCTGGGAGGAATGAATGCCGATTTCTCAAGGAGGGATGGGCCTGACAACAAAACAAAGCATGTGGGTTGGGCCATACTTTATTTGCCAAGTCACTGAAGAGCCAGCCCCATGGAGGTACATTGATCCTGCCATTAGATCCAGACAAGGTGATTTGGCCAAGTTGTTCATAGAAGCCTAAGATGGCAGTCTCCAGGGATCCTCACCTGCCAGAGAGGCCCTGGGCCTTCAACCTTGGGCATCTCCTGCCCTCCAAGAGAGGTGACTGCTCCTCTCTTGTTTCTCTGACAATGGGCACAGGCGGTGGCTAGCTAAGATGTTGAGAGCCAAGGCAGAGAGGGCAAGGAGAGGGTCCCTGTGGCAGTTTCAGCCAGAATCACCTGCTTTTGCGTACCTCTTTTCCAGGCAAGATCCTCTTCCGGAGAAGTCACATCCGGGATGTAGCTGTGAAGAGGCTGAAGCCCATCGATGAGTACTGCCGGGTAAGGGTGTGCCAGGGCTGGGGCAGTGAGTGGGGAGGGGTTCAAATCCTGAGAGTCTGTCTGCCTGTGAGGGAAGGTTGTCTGTACAAAACCCTCCTAAGACCTGGCATTTCCTGGCCAGGGTGGGTATGGGGACATAGCCATGTTTATAAAACGCTGTTATAAATCTCTTCCGCCCTGCCGAAGGGATTCTTCTCTATGTGGTATTTTGCTGGACATAGGAGAACTGTTTCTTTGACTTCCTTTTGGGATGTTGTTGGGATGTTCTGAGTTCAGTAGCATCCCGAATACACATTTGTTTATTTGCATCAATCTTGATAGCTATACATGTTCATATATACATCTTTATAGATGCAAATGCTTACATGCTCACACACGCATGCATTAACAGAGCCAGTGCCAAAGAGGAGAGGGATGGCAGTGTCAGGAGCCAGAGCCCGATTTTCTGCCCAGGACTCCTGTGTTGAGGGTAGGAGGCTACCACTTCTTTGTCTGTGGCACACAGCCTCTGGACAGCCAGACTGCCTGGGTTTGAACTCTTGACTACATCTGTGAACTTAGGCAAGCTGCTTAACTCCCCTGAACCTCGTTTTCCACATGTGTATAGTAGGGAGGAGCATGGCACCTCCATAGAGGGTGATCAGGAGGATAGAATGAGCTGACGTGTCAGACAAAGACACAGTGTCTGGCTCAGAGGAAGCATTCAGGAGATGCTTTTGTTATTACAATTATAAGACCCAAACAATTTGTAGTAAATAAACAAGCAAATGAAGAAAGCTTTATTAAAAACAAATAAAAAGGGAAACAAACAAAATTCAAAACAAGCAAAAAAATAAAAAAGCAAACATTAAATAATTTAATGTTAGTACTGGGTAGCACTAGCTTTAAATAGAGATAGAATTTCTTAAACAAAACCTGCTTTGGCATCTAACTCAAGAAACTCAAAGAGAAGCAAGTGTGCTATTAAGTTTTATCACAAGTATTTCCGGTGTCCCAGCTAGTATTCCCAGTGTCCACACACTAGCTATGTGGCCTTAGGCAACTTGCTTTACCTCTTTGAGCCCCAACTGCCTCATCTGTAATATGAATATGAAAACGACTACCTCAAGGAGTGGAAGAATATATATCACAGTGTTTATAACTCTTTTTTTTTTTTTTTTGAGACAGAGCCTCAAGCTGTTCCTGTGGGTAGAGTGCTATGGCTTCACTGCTCACAGCAACCTCCAACTCCTGGGCTCAAGCGAGTCTCCTGCCTCCGCCTCCCAAGTAGCTAGGACCACAGGCGCCCGCCACAACACCTGGCCATTTTTTGGTTGCAGCCATTATTGTTGTTTGGTGGGTCCAGGCTGGATTCGAACCTGCCACCTTAGGTGTATGTGGCTGGTGCCTTAGCCACTTGAGCCACAGGTGCCGAGCCATAACTCTTAAAATATTCTGTCCTTGGCTTGGCACCTGTAGCTCAAGCAGATAAGGTGCCAGCCACATACACGGAGGCTGGAGGTTCAAATCTAGCCCAGGCCAAACGACAATGACAACAATAACCAAATAATAGCTGGGCATTGTGGCGGGCGCATGTAGTCCCAGGTGCTTGGGAGGCTGAGGCAAGAGGATCGCTTAAGCCCAAGAGTTTGAGGTTGCTGTGAGCAGTGACGCCACAGCACTCTAC
>CAUYQV010094511.1:0-15716 GCA_963574575.1 Galagoides demidoff
CATCCTACAAGACTCAGTTCTTTATTATTTTTATTTTTATTTTATTTCAGATTAATACAAGAGTACACATGATTAGTGATTAAGTTACATTATTTGTGTTTCTTTTTTTTTTTTTTTGAGACAGAGCCTCAGGCTATCCCCCTGGGCAGAGTGCCATGGCATCACAGCTCATAGCAACCTCCAACTCCTGGGCTCAAGCGAGTCTCCTGCCTCCGCCTCCCAAGTAGCTGGGACCACAGGCGCTCGCCACAACGCCTGGCTATTTTTTTTTTTTTTTTTTTGGTTGCAGCCATCATTGTTGTTTGGCGGGCCCGGGCTGGGGATTCGAACCCGCCACCTTAGGTGTACGTGGCTGGCGCCTTAGCCAATTGAGCCACAGGCGCCGAGCCCATTGTTTGTGTTTCTTAGGTAAAGGTCAAGTTGTAGTTGAGCCCTTCACCCAGGAAATCTGCCATATACCCTTACATGGTGCACCTTAGGTAATAGCCTGCCAATCACCTGCCATCCTGCCCTTCCTCCTTTCCCTCTTCCCTGCCCTCCTCCGTTTGAATTCAGTTGTGTTTTTCTCTTTTGTGGGCATATAGTTATTTCTCTATCAGCTTCATATTAGTATTGAGTACAATGGATACTTGCTTTTCCATTCTTCTGATACTTTACTAAGAAGAATGTGTTTCAACTTCATCCAGGTTAATACTAAAATGGGGACAGAGGAGGTCAGACTCCTGCTCTTTGCTAATGATATGATCTTCTACTTAAAAAACCCCAGAGACTCAGCCACAAGGCTTCTAGAAGTGATCAAGAAATACAGTAAAGTCTTGGGATACAAAATCAATGCCAAAAATCAGTGGCCTTCACATACGCTATTACCAGGCTTAGTTCTTTAAAGGCGAAGTGGTCCACAAATACCACCCAGCAACAGTAGTGCCCATCTCAGATGTCAGCCTCAGATCACAGTCCTCTTTCGTCTTTAGGCTTCAGTTTCTTCATCTATAAAATGTAGAAAATATTAGACTTAAATAATGGAAATGTTGTGAGGTTTGAATGAGAGAAGATAGATAAAGTTCTTACATGGTGCCTAATACATAGGAAAAATACAGCAAGTGAAAACAGTTCATGTTGTTATTGTAATTGTATTTTCATCTCCCTCTGCCATCATCTCCCTGGCTCTTAGATTTCCATGTTTCTGTGACTAGTTTCTTTCCCATGTGTGGGTAGGGGCACACACACAGTTCAAGTCCTCCCAAGATTTCATTCATTATCTGCTCCCACAGTCCCCAGACCATCAGTCCAGTGAAGCACATCAACAGGGTTTTCAGTGAAGATCTGTAAGGTCACTTTGCCACACCCAAGTCTGCCTATAGCTTCAGAATGCTCTTTCCCACAGCAATTCCATCTTCTCCCTTGGCTATTTTCTGGTGCCATCTAGTACCACTGATGCCGTGGCAGTCTTTAGTTTCTGAAAATGTTGGTTCATCCAGAGGACAGCCAGGGTAGCCTCACCAGGCCAAAAGCAATAGAATAATAAGTAAATACTGCCTTAGCCATCGGATAAGGGGAAACTGAGAGAGGTTGTCTCTATTCTAGCATGCCCATTCCTAACCCTATGTGATTTATGACTAGGCATGACTCTCAAAACATCTGTCCCTATGATTGGTCACTTTAATGACCCCTCTGCACTGCACACAATTTATTGAATTCTGTATCCAAGATGATCCAGGCGAAAGAATCACTATCTTTTGGCCTCATCCCCTCTTAGCACTAACATATAGTTTAATTCTTTTTTTTGTTTTGTTTTGATGTTTGTTACTTTTATAGGATGAAAATTGCCTAGCAAATTGGCAAACGTATGTCTTCTGTAACATTAATGATTTATAAGATAGACTGGATGACTTAATAGAGACTAGTAGGCATTATTGGACAAAAATATAAAGTCCTACTGAGGGCCAGTTCTGGAAGAGTCCATCGGGGCAGAAGATCAGATGCAAATCACCATACGTGGCTCTTCTACTTCCTTGTCATGTTTGAACTTTCTATAGAATCTGACCAGTAACTGAGCAGTTACTTTTTTCCTTTTGTTTTAATATTAAGATTTTAAAATTATTTTCTTTATGGAATGTGTCCCGTAAGTTTTAAGTCAAAAGCATTCTTTGATTCTCTCATTCGTATACACACATGAGTATCCTTTATTGTAGGATTTCAAATCATGTTCTAAAAGTCCATATTCACTTAATATTCCAAAGCCAACATTTCCTCCTTCAGAATCACCTTTCTCCAAGAGTCCAAATAACACTTAAGTTATCAGTCCTATTTTTTTTTAACCTGAGATTCAGAACCTCTAAGAAAGATACTTTCCTCATTTTAATTAGTGGTATAATTTGAGTCCACTGGAAACACAAGCGGGGAGCATGTGTCTGCCATGAATTTTTGAAGTTTAATAAATATCTTTATCAAATCTCAATACCAACATAAAAGAAAAGAGTAAAAAAAAGTGTAGCCATATGTAATTATAGGAGTAGGGTAGGGCAGGAATAAAAATAAACACAAGCATACACACACATACAGAAATGGTATTTTTAATCACAATGAGCCTGAGTTCTAAAGGCAGATAAAAGAGTTAGGGTGGCAGGGAAAATAAGAACAAAACTTTGGAAAGAATGAGTAGGTATTTTCCTTAAGACCCTCTAAATATTTTTTGTTTCTATTTTATCTCTATAGGCACAAGTCCCATTTCTGAGAAGCAATGTAGCATAACCCTAGCAAAGTACCATGTATGTAATAGTAATTCATGAAGTATGTATTTAGTAAATTGATTCTTCATATTAACAAAGTACATTTTATTATTATTGCTTAAAAATAGCAGTCAAAATAGCTTTCAGCTTCATAAAAAGCATCAGATCGATACCAATACCTCTGTACAGAATGCAACATGGCTCTTCCATTGTGATTGTCTCCTCATCCTGTCTAGCTTGATGGGCTCTAATAAAGGAGGGGCAAAGACATTTTTTAAACATCTCTGAATCTGTGGACATTCAAACTCATGAAGTCAAATTCTTCAAGGAATTGCAAGTATGGAAATTTCCACTGATGTGACTAGGTGGTAAGATGTGAAAGTAGTCTTCATAACATAAAAGTACAGTGGGATGACTGATCATGTATTAAGTGTATACACTTATTTGCATTAAGTAATTAGTATTTGCATGTTTTTATTATTCATCTCATCTATAATCTCCTAAATTGCATGGATAAGACCTTAGCTGTTTAGAGTCATATATAAAAGACCAATTCACTACGACAAGGTGACATCACTGTTGGGGCAGCTTAGTCACTGTTTCTAAGAAAACTCTAGTCAAAGTCTAGGAAAATGACTTGTATAGCTTCTAAGGAAACAAAAGCAAAGTAGGCAAATTTCACAGTGTTTTCATTCAGCATTCTTTGCTCTCTGAGTGACACCTCATGACCATCTTTTTCGGGGGCTCACAGTGCTCAGATACTGACTATCCCCATCAAAATCTGTTATCTGAATTCTCATTTATAAAAGCAGAAGTGTGAAATATTAACCCTTCCAGAGGCAGCCCTTCTTTCTTCATGAATCAAGGCTTCAGCTAAGGAAGAAAGTCCTAAGTGAGGGAATTTTAGCCATCAACCTTAAGGGGAAGGGATGATTTTAGGTGACATCCAATAAGGGCCTCTGTATACATCTAAAATCATACCACCAAGCCCATTGTATACTACAACATTTTAGTTTTTAGATTTAAAATAGAGTAATCAAGAAGTCCACATATCCCCATCTATGGCTTTGGTTGGTCCAGAAGTGGATTGTCAAAGGTCAGATCTCAGCTCTCTGATTTCCATGTTGTGTGACCATGAGGAACTCATTCACTATCCTATGGCTCAGATCCTTCATCTGTTAAAATAAACAGTACCAATCTCATAGAACCAATGAGATTTAGTATGAATAAGGTTTTTATAGCAATTCTTAGCATAGAGTAAGCACTCAATAAATGTTGGCAACTATCACAACACAGAAGAGGAAATTGTCCAACAAAATAACTGAACTTGTGTTCTACAGTTACCTCATCAAAGCAGCTTCCCACTGAAATTGGATTAACATTTTGCCTTTGTGCTAGCACTGATAGTGTGAGTAGAAAAGATAGAAGACTTAGAGATGTCACTTCAATTTAAATCTGGAGGTTGGCAAAGGTGCAGCAACACTCACCTTTAGTAATGAGAGACATAAACATTCTTCCATTTTCCCCAAGAGACAATGTGGTCTTGACCTGCTGGAAATGATCTCTTTGTCTTAGTCCTTTCTCTGAGAAGATGACATCATGGAATCCCAAGCCTGTTAGACCCATGCTTGGCTCCTAAGGACTGTGCTGGCTTTGGTGGTGAAAATTAAAGGAGGAGAGGACAGGACCATAATTACCCTCCCTTACCTCAGCACCAAATAGAGAGACTGTTTACCAAACAGTTATATTATTGCCTTTAGTGCAATTATTTATAACATTTTTTATGAACTTAGCAAAAACAAATGAGTTTTGGGTCTGTAACAGTCCTCAAATAATTAGGAAAATCTTTCCTGCCAAGAGAGGGTTAAGAAAAATTGTCTTTAACCAACCCTCTCCTCTCACTTCCCTTTGTCCTCCTGTTCCCTGGGCCACAGCTGGTCAATGACTGCAAACACAAGGCAGGCAAAACTTCAGGGTTACTCAGAAGCTTCACAACTTAGCAGCTGCCTTCAGCACATGCGCAACTGTCAGGACAATGAAATATTGTTCATTGCTTCTACCCCACAACCAATTAGGTCAGCTGTAAATATTGGAATTGCTTGGTAAACATGCTGGAAGATTGTGCTGACTTGTTAATATAAGTGAAAATGTAATTAGATTTATAACACTTTTTTTCCAAGCCATAATTTACAACAACAACAACAGGAGGAAAAAAATTCTCTTGCAACCTGCTGAAATATCATTATCAAAATGCACATGAAAAGTCAATTATGCCAGAGGGAGGTATTTAAGAGAAGTGAGTTTCCATACCCTGGGATTACACCATGGGGATTACATATTTCTTATTTATTTTTTCCCCAAGATCTTTGCTGCTGCCAAATGAAAAGGAACAGATATTTTACTTATTTCACTCTGAAATATTGCTGCAGATAATGCTAAGAAGTAAACTAAATAACCTGGCTCCCTGGAAACCTACTCTGTTCTCCTCAAAGCCTTAGGAAAAGCTGAGTAGGCACCATTCTTTTTTATTTATAAGCCCGTCTCTCATTAAGCAAAAGACATATTCCTTAAAACATGTGGAAATCGAATCTGTTTTGTAAATGCTACTCTGTCTCACAGTGTAAATGAGTAGATTATTATATGGGATTCTGTAGGGGCAGTCCTTATGTAAAGATAAGAAATAACCCTCATTTTCATTTTAAGATTTGAAGTTTTCTCTCCTCCCAGGAGCACAGTGGGAGCACAACTCTACTCTCAAAGATGGCACAGAGTGACAGGATATTTATGTGTGTTAGCCGCCCAGATCCCACCATGAGCCCTCCCTGGGCAGGAGATCTTGGTGGCTGCACTTCCTGGGCTGGGCTGGGCTGCGCTTCATCCCATGCAAGGGCCTCTGGGTGTTGGACAAGGCTCTACCCTTCTTTCAAGGTGGAGCTCTAATCCTGGTTTCAATCTTAACCATTGATTCAGATTGCTGCTCTCTGCTTTCTGGTTTCCTCATAATGAATGTGGGTATTATCATATCTCATCTGCATTTAAGATGCCAATGGGAAAATGCTAGCTAAAAAAAAAAAATTATAAAGCAACTTATTTAGTGGGAGAGAAGCTGCCATTTTCTGTTTCAAACTTCTTCTAAAGTGTTCAGTTTAAGTAATGGAAACACATATTTTTAAGAATTGATAGTGCATATGTTACAGATGAATTACTCTTTAGGGGAAGAGTTTGGTGTTGCCATGTAAGAGTCAATCCACAAGATAAATCATATATTTGTGTGTGTGTATCTACACACACATGCATAATTTACCAGGTGCATTTGGCAATGCACACATGTACATTACAGATACATGTCAACACAGAAAGATCCAGAGGAGCTCAAAATGGGGAATGGCAAAGTTTCCAGACTTTGATTCAAAGTAGCATCTTGATCCAGTGGCTTTGTAATTGAAAACAATGCCAATGGCCTTTCCACATAAAAATGTCCAGTTTTTATTTATTTGTTGAATAGAATCATTTATGACGGATACATTTATATTTGTATTTTTTTTAATTTAGTACAAGTAAAGAGCACATAAACGTTTCTAGTTCATGAAATGATATTTTGTGAAAAAGATTTTCATGCAGATTAGCTAGACTGGTAAGGATTTGTAGGACCAACTCAGTTATCTCCTGGGCCTGCAGAGTCAGTCTTCCAGGAAGAGGTCTTAGCACCTCCTTGCCCACAGCACCTCAGACCTAACTCAAGTAGCTCCTTTGCATCACATATCCATTCAGCCCACCCAGGACAAGTTCTGAGATAGGTAAGAAAAAAAAATCAGTGAACCCAATGGCATAAAACCCTGATTTCTTTATATGAATTCTTTCTGGGCTCCTTTACAGCTAATTTATAAGGATTTTGAAGAACATATTTAAAAAGAAAACAGGTAAGAATCATCCTGGCTGACTTTTACATTCCTCTGTTCTTCAAAGTCCAAAAAAGCCAAGAACCCTCTTGGCTAGGTGAGGTGTAATCCTAGCACTTTGGGAGGACCGGGTGGGGATTGCTTGAGGCCAGGAGTTCAACACCAGCCTGAACATGAGTGAGACCCTGTTTTTACAAAAAATAAAAAATTAGCCAGGTTTGGTGGCACACACCTATAGTCACAGCTAGTCTGGAGGTTGAGGCAGGAGGATCACTTGATCCCCTCAGTTTAACATTGCTGAGCTATGAGGATACCATGGCACTCTAGCCCAGGCAACAAAAACCTCATCTCAAAAAAATAAAAATTAGAGATGGGGGCTCCATAGCTCAGGGGTTAGAGCACTGGTCTTGTAAAAAATAAAAATTAAAAAAGAGGATTTAGATCTGTTGGGTTCTTTGGGACCAGGAAGAAGGGCCACGCAGGCCATCTCTATTGAGACCGACTTGATCACTTGTTCTAAAGGATTGTCAGAGTCCATCTTTCCACGGAACTGTCTTCTTTCTTTGGCTATGAGCAGGGTGAAGGGAACCATTCCTAACGAGGCACTCTCCTACTCTTTCACCAGATTTTCTTGTCTCAACCTCCAGATGTGCGCAGCTGCCCCAGATTCCTTTGTCTTCCTTTACTCTCCTTCACTTTACTGTTGCAGCCACTGATTCCAATTACAGCATTTTTCCAAGCCAAGAAATAAGAGAAGCAAAATGAAGAAATGAAATACCGGTTATCCCGGGGGTAGGTAGAGATGTAGCTATAAAAACGTCAGAGGACAGGAGGCTTCTTCAGCCCCCAGGGCTGGCTTGTCTTCCCCTGAGAATCAAGGCACCCAAGGCTGGATGGGGGCTAGAGGACCAAGAGAAGGTCCAAAGGAAAGGAAAACCAGAGGAAAAGACCAGAGGAAGGGAAGATTAGAAAGGGAGAAGCAGAAGCTGAAGTTCCAGATTCTGGAACTTCATTACAAAACAAATTACAGAATAGAATTATAAAATTAAAACTTTCCCCCAAGTATCTGATTTCTATCTGACCTGTCTCTATTAAGCATACTTGGAAATCATAGTCTAAAGTAAGCAAAAGCAAAGGGCAAAATAAATCAAACAATGAAACAATCAGCGAAATTAGTGTCTGGGAATTGCTAGCGCCTGGGTCAGCAGTCCCAGGAAGGCCTAGAATAGGGTGACCAGATTTTAACATTTGTAAAGCGGGACAGCATGGCCGGGGGGTGGGGCCAGGCAGGGCAGGGCCTGACAACAATGCAAACTTTGATAAGCAGTTCTCGATAATCACTCCTCAACAATTATTTGTAATTATTACAGTTTAACATTATAAAATTAAAAAAAATAATATAAAACTCATATTCTGGCGAAATAGCCACATGGCAGCCGAAAACCGTATATTCCCTTCCTGTTCTCCAGCCTGTTTGTGCATTCTTTCCAAAAATTGGGACTTTTTTAAAACGCTGCGGGACGCAGGACAAATTGTTCAAAAGCGGAACGTCTGGTCACCCTAGCCTAGAACCAAGTGAGGCAGCTGTGAGAGAGCTTCCTCCCCCACAGTCGGTCCGAGAATCTCTGCAGTCTCCTTACCTGAAGTGGCAATCCCAGTCCCAAGCTGCTGTCTTCTCTTCCTGGTGTTTGTGCCCCTCTCATGCACCCCTGCAGTACAGTTTGGGGGATATATCAGAAACGAAAATGGGACAATACTGCTTCCCTTGAATGTTTTTTTGGTGCATTTAGGCCTGAGATCAAAGTTCTTCACAATGGCCGTTATCCCACAGCCTCTACGTCTGGTGAAATTCCTCTGAACTCAGACTGTATTATACTCTCTCACTTCTCCAAAGATGTGTTATTCTTTTTTTTTTCTGCCCTGGACCATGTGTGTTTACCTAGTATGTGCATCCCCCTTCCTAAAATGTACTTTGCCTAGCATTAAATAAATTCTTACTACGTTCCAAGGGTACTCAAAAACTCAACTCTAAATACTTTGCACTACCAACATAAAAAGGGCTTTGTATTTTATTAACACACCAAAAATATCCAGCATCTCATTATGAGAAATGAATTTCTTTCAAACAAAAATATGTCTCTCATGTGTTCATTTTTTATAAAATATAAATATTTTGATTAATGCTCAATCGGTTGCAAGTAAGAGAAACTCTTTTTAAATAAACACAAGAAAATTTCTTTTTTTTTCCTTTATTTTAATTAGGTTTTTTTCTTTTCTTTTCCTTTTTTTGAAGACAGGGTTGCATTCTGTGACCCAGGCTAGAGTGCAGTGGCATCATCAAAGCTCACTGCAACCTTAAACTCCTGGGCTCAAGTGATTCTCCTGCCTCTGCCTTCGAAGTAGCTGGGAGCACAGGTGCCTGCCACCATGCCCGGCTAATTTTTTCCCCCATTTTTAGTAGAGATACAGTCTTGCTTTTGCTCAGGCTAGTCTCAAACTCCTGAGCTCAAGGGATCCTCCAGCCTCATCCTCTCAAAGTGCTAGGATTATAAACCACTACACCTAGATGAAAATTTCTAATACGGAATTATAGGTCAGAAATACTATATAGGAGAAAGTGAGGCTTCTTCTTCAGCTCTGACTGGAACCAGGAATTAGAGGTCTGAGCACCCTGCCCAACTGGGGTAGCCACTCTCTCACTGCACTGTGCCACTGGGCCACATGAGTACAGTGCAGGCTTCACTGAATGCATGGACGCTTTCTTCACCTCTGTGAAGCCATGGTTGGCTGTTACGGCCCTCAAGTCACATCCCTGCTCACAAGCTAGGTGAGTGGCTTCCCAGGATCCCAGGAAGAGAGTGTCTGATCAGCTCAACTCAACTCAGGGAAAATTAACCTAGAAGGTGGAGTTGGTAAGATCAAACTTGACCACTGGGTGGGGGATGAAGTGCTTCTCAAAGGAGTAAAGAAGTACAGATATAGGGGGATTGGTAGACACCCCAACAGGCTTACTCCAAATAAACCAACAAGAACAATAATCACAGTAAGTACTTTTAAACACCACCGTGCTGATTAGAATATAAATTAACATATAGATAGATTGAGATTTCTCTTACAGAGTACACAGTTGTAACCACTTGTGGTGTTCATTAAATAGTAAATCCAACCTCAAGGAGCGTGAATCCAATAACCAAGAACAACGAGCCATCCATTAATTGCACAGTGGGAAGAATAAATTAATGCCGTGCATATTTCCATCTGATATTTGATGTGTCTTTCATGAATTCATTAATTAGAAAGTTGTGTTGAGGTATGGGTCAGGTATTTTGTGCTAGAGATCAGAAAAATCAGTGAAATTAATAAGGAAGGCTTCCTGCAGGAGGCAGGCCTTGTGCTGCGTTTGAAACGCCAGATGCTCCAGCAGCTGGTGCACTGTGATCTGCAGGCGAGCTACAGAAAGTGAGAGAAAGCAAAGCAGAGCTGACGGAGGGGAGATGCAGATCGGCTCTCCACAGGGGAAATCCACCTGGCAGCCGGTAAATCAGCAGGAGTTTGTTCCAGTCACTTTCTTGGGTCTTCTGGAAGCCCTACCTAGAGTGGGCATTGTAAAGACTGGTTTATGGCTCCGATATTTGTTACATTTTAATAAGGCTTGGAAACTCAGACATGATTCACTGCAGCCGCCAATCAAGTACCTGCGTAAAAGCAAGACAAACATAACAATAAATGCTGAGCCCTCCAGTGCTCAGCGACGCTGGCGGGATGCACTGCAGGCTTTATGGATGTGTGAGGGTGAATACACAGAAGCTGGGGAAAAGGTCATTGGTATTTTTGGAGCAATAAATCAAGTATGGAAAGATTTGCATTTTGGCTGTGTCACATGCAGGACTGCATTAGAGGGAGAGAATACTTTGAAGTAATATTTCTCTGCTGACTTGTTTTATTAGCTTCCTTTAAACATGTTACATTATTGCTTATAGAATTTCATTTACTCGGATTGGCAGCTTGATAAATACATCTATTGGCGATGATTTGGATTGCTCTGGGCATTAATATTATTAAAACCTGTCACAAGGAAATGTCTGAAAGATGACTTACTGTAAAGATTGCAGCACGAGATAAATCACCCAGTGGTATTTGTTACCATTTACGGCCTCTTGGAGCCGAGTCAATCCCTTTTTATGTTGCATTATTTTTCAAGTTTTTATAGCCTTACATTATATATCGCTGTCAGGAATGAACAGATGGGGTGTCAAACACGCGTCTTCTGAATAATTCCCACCCTCCAGTTATTCGTATGAAGGACAAGTGCTAAACTGTGTTCTCGAGCAAAGAGGAGAGAGGAAGAGGTGGAGAAGCTGCTGCTGAAAAAAGGGACGCCTTTGTCACCATGCTGAGGCCGACTCCACCAGCTGCTCGGGATCCCTGACTGGCATTCACCCTGTTTGGGTTTCAAGTGAGAGATGAGCCAGCAAATGCCGTTTTCAAAGGCACGTTCTCCAAGTGCCGTCTGCCAGGACACCTCCACATTTGGAGGTGAATGTGTCATCTAACTTTCTTCCTAAAAAGCTGAGAAATCTGAAAAAGAAAACAAAACAAACCATTAAAAAAAACCCCATAGAACAAGCAGAAAGATGCATAGAAAGGATTTCAGATTCTTTGAGTGAGTGACTGAGGTGCCGGCGGCCTCTTGAAAGAGGGGCACAAAGGATGCTGAGTAGTGTGACTGTTTCACAAGGCCCTTGGACTCAGGATAAAGGGGATAGCAGAAGGCTCCCTGAAGGCGCTCCGCACCTTGCAGAGAAGGCAGGAGCTCACGGCTCTAAGGCCTTGCTGCCAGTGAGGTGCAGTGCGTTGCTGGGAGTCATTAGTTGTCCTGCTATGATGAGGCAGCTGCCAGCGGTCGCAAGAGCTGACACTGCCGCCATTAGAGGAGAAGATAAATTACCCCACTAAAGGCCAGCCAACATAGTCAGAGGAGGAGGCGTGTGGGCACTCCTTCACGTCCTTCCCCACCAGCTTCTACCTCCACCCTGAGTAGTTCTGCAGACAGAGTACCAGCCTGTCGCAGAGGGATACCTGGCGTAGACGCAGAACCCAGGTGTCTGGAATCCAAATTCATCACTGCCACCTCGGGACTTTGACTGAGTCACTTAATTTCTCTTTATCATAAAATCCAGATAAGAATAGGAATATATTTTCTTTCTGACCTCATGGTGTTGCTGTGGAGTCACATGACACGATGTGCACGTGGGCAAGCACGCTCACGGAGGTAATGGACCCTACACTTGCCCAAGATGGGTAATTGCATCACTGTCTCAACCAGGTCCTTGGCTTCTCTCCTATAAACCTAAGCATGTGCACAAGTTTCTGGATCTCTACTGTTCAGCTCCTCATACCCAGAGCCCTAAATGTGGAGCCCTCACTCCATTTATCTCTTAAAATTGTGTCCTTACCAGGAGTGATTTGTGGGTGGACATCGAGCTTCTCTCCTAAACCAGACCCATTCTCTCCCGGGCACCTCCGCCTCCCCGTCTCCCCTTCTCTCCCGGGCTCCTCCTCCTCCCCGTCTCCCCTTCTCTCCCGGGCACCTCTGCCTCTCTGTCTTCATTGCTGCTTCTTTTGTGTCACCTTCCAAAGGACCTTCTATGTCTTATCAACAGCAGTTTCTGTTTGTCACATTCGTGTGAGGATCAAGCCTCCTGTGAAGTGTCGATATTCACCACTCACACCTGAGATAGGCAGGGATGAAGGGGATTATTTCTTTCTAGGCCAAGTTCACAGCTTTCCTGCCTTCCATTTGAAATCTCACTGCCTAGATTCATGGAAGTTTTCTGTCCTTAACCCAGGGCGAGTGTATAAAGGGATGAATCTCAGATAGTCCATAAGTTGATAACGGTAGTCAATCTTACGTCTATAGAACCAGAATTTCTGTATTTCCATGGGAAATACCTTTCACTGCCTCGTCTGGCCCATTTTCCCCATGTTCCTTCCAAAGGAGCATTTGCATAGACCCCATCCCTTCCCAGCCAAAAGGTTTTCTTCTGCTCTTCCTCCCTCCTATCTTTCTCTTCTTCTCTTATCTGTTACATTATATTTACTTTCACTTATCCACAAGTATATTAAGTTACCCAAGTTCTTGGCCTCTTCTGATTCAGTGTTCACGATGTCTGTGTTTCTACCTAGTTGTTCTCCTGTCTCATACGAGACTCTGATTCACTGAGCTAAGCAATCAGCAAGTTACCTTTTCTGTCCTGTAGACACTTAGTGTGGGGCCAGCTTTCAATGTTCTCTCACCAGTCTCGCAGACAAAGCCCTGAGGCTCACTCATTTCCCCATCAGTCTGTGGCCTATCACATTTTAAAGAAGAGACCCATGGCACTGGGCTTTAAGCCTGACTCTCTAAGTAACTGGCAGTGAAGAACTTTCTCTCTAGGTTAAATCCCGGTCTGTAAATTTCGAGAGGAGATGAGCCATGATCATCCACAGCTCCTGCGAGCTCTAAGTCATCCCTTGCTCCCGTTCCAGCTGCCATATCTGGAGACAACCTCAGAGTAATTAATTTCTCCTTGTGGCACTTTGCCTTTTCTGGAGAGAAAGGATTCTGCTGATGATAATGACCAAATATCTCTCTCCAACCAGTTTATAAATCTTCCACTCCCTGTTTTAACTCTCATTCTAAAAGTTATCATAAGTCACTGAAACCATCAAAACATGTATTAAACTACCTTACAGGTAAGGGGGCATGTATGGGGTCAGGAGGAGCAGCTAGTTTGACCCAAAGCGACCTGACATAATAAAGTTTCACAGTCTTATCTAATTACTGCTACCTACCTCTTTATTATTAATTCCACAATTCCAGCACATAAAATAACTTAATCATTTTCAGAATTTGCATGACTAATGGAGTGAGTTCTGAGAGAATAAGGATAAGTTTCATAATTAGGTTTTGCTGGGAACTTGTGCAAACCAGTCTATTTATAATTTGGTCAGCTTCTGATTTTTAATGAGGACACTGAGAGAGAGACTGAAGCCTCTAGCAGCATTCACTTCATAGTTTAATTACCCACAGTAATTTTGACAATTACACACATGTCATAAATCACATCATAATGACCTGTGAAGAAAGTGTATTTAATTACTGAAAGGGGAGTTCTCAGGTTAAATAGGTAAATGGAATGTGTTGAGATGTGAACCACCTTTGAAAACTGAGCTGCCTAATTCTGTAGTGTAGAAAGAAGAACCAATGTGTGACGGTGAATAGGGAAAGCTGGTGCTGAGTTTCTAACCACAATATGTAAAGCGCTCTTGATGTCATCAGCCCTGCCCTGACAACAAAAGAACACTCAACAAATTGTAGATGAAAGACTCGTCTTGGTCTATGAGTGAGCTGAGGTTGCAGGGTAAACCATCACCCTGACGTCTGAGGAGTGACAGCTGAGATCCAGTGAGGATATGGAGGACCATGGAAGCTACAAACCAGTAGGAACATTTAAATGATAATTTTGATGAGTTACTGGAGGCTGAGTGTGGACTGAGAAGGAAAAACTCCTAGAGGATTCAGGCTTAGGGGCCTCACCCTTCTGAGAGTTTTGCCTCAAGGAATCCTACCAGGCTTTCACAGTGAGGAGCTGAGAAGAGTCCCCTCGGAAACTCTGGTAGGGTGAGAGAAGAGACACTCAGAGTGAGTGAGACACACTCTAATACCACAGCCTGTTCTCCTGGGTGAAAGACTTCCCCAGTGTCCTGTCTCACCTGAGGACATGGCAATCTTCTACTCTAGCCCCTTCTATCTTTCCTGTTTCATCTGAGGTAGGAGGGAGCAATAGGTGGAGTTAAGATTATGGTGAAGGTCATGGCCCCTAAAAAAAGGCCCAAGACGGCACCTGTGGCTCAAAGGAGTAGGGTGCCAGCCCCATATGCTGGAGGTGGTGGGTTCAAACCCAACCCTGGCCAAAAACTGCAAAAAAAGAAAAGAAAAGAAAGAAAAAGGCCAAAGAAAAGCATGAGATTTAATCATAAAATTATATAATCTTCCTCTGTCCTAACACATTGTCACTATACCTACAGGGATCCAGTATAACAAAAGTGAATCCTACTTGAAAGAGCTGCAAGGTGCAACTTATTTAAAAGAGTTCTTAGCAAAACCGAAAGACAATAAAGAAGGTAGAAACAATGACACTAGAAAAATGTGCAGCCTCTGAGATCTATAACTATAACAAACCCAGGACATTTACTACCCAAATTAACATAAAACTTCACATTAACACCTATTTACCTCAGTTTCTATTATTCAGTACACCATATCTCAATGTAAAAAAAAAAAAAAAAATTGGAAAGCATTCCAAAAAGCAAAAGAAAGAAAAAGAAGAAAGCTCAAAAAAATAAAATAAAATAAAATAAAAACCCCACAATATAAAAAGACAAAACAAGTACCAAAAACAGACTCAGATAATGATACTTATTTGCAGTCTGAAAGAGATATGATCAAATGTTAAGAGCTCTAACAGAAAAGGTCGACAACATAGAAAAACAAATGAGCAATGGAGGAAGAGGGGTGGAAACTCTAAGAAAGAATCAAAAAGAAACACCAGAAACCAAAAACACTGTGACAGAAATAAAAACTGCCTTATCAAGTCTGACCAACAGACTGGACAAAGCTGAAAAGAGAAAAGTGAGCTTAAAGACAGAACATCAGAAATTCCCCAATCTGATATGAAAGAAAAAAGAATAACAGAACAATACTAAAGAAAGTGGAATGATTTCAAAATGTAAATATAAGCATAGTTGTAAAGTGAGAAGGAAAAAGAAAAAATGGAGAAGAAATATTGGAAGCAACAATGTCTGAGAACGTTTCAAAGTCAATGATGCCGCTCGGGGCCTGTGGCTCAATCGGCTAAGGCGCCAGCCACGTACACCTAAGGTGGTGGGTTCGAATCCCCAGCCTGGGCCCACCAAACAACAATGATGGCTGCAACCAAAAAATGGCCAGGTGTTGTGGCGGGCGCCTGTGGTCCCAGCTACTTGGGAGGCGGAGGCAGGAGACTCGCTTGAGCCCAGGAGTTGGAGGTTGCTATGAGCTGTGATG
>CAUYQV010094516.1:0-10724 GCA_963574575.1 Galagoides demidoff
GCCTGTGGTCCCAGCTACTTGGGAGGCGGAGGCAGGAGACTCGCTTGAGCCCAGGAGTTGGAGGTTGCTATGAGCTGTGATGCCATGGCACTCTACCCAGGGGGATAGCTTGAGGCTCCGTCTCAAAAAAAAAAAAATCTATTTGTGTTTCCTTTTCTGTGAATTGTTAGTTCATAGTGTTTACTTGTTGTTCTGTTTAAGTGTTATTTTCTTACTGATTTATAGGAACTTTTTAATTATTAGGAAAAGTAGCCCTTTATGAAATGAATTATGAACATATCAGTTTTTAGATAATAAAAGAAAAGTATAAATATTGTTCGATCAAAACAAAGTATGCAATGATTGTATGCAAGTGAGCAGTTTTGTTGTGGCTGAACAACGAAAACAAATCATTTATTGACCTTTCTGGATTGAAGTTAAATGAGCATGACTATAGTCATGTTCAATTCATGCACACACTGGCTTTAGCAAAAAGATATAAATATTATTTTATGTAAGAAAAAGTCCAGAGATGGGCAATTTCAGGCGTCATTGTCATCAAGGACCAAGGTTCTGTCTGTCCCCATAGTCTTCCAACACCATCATAGTGAGTCTGATTCCTTCTGCAGTTGTAAGGTAACCACCAGAAGCAACCATGGCTGTGTGCCTCCTTGTACAGGCCCAGTAAGACAGTGAACTTGGCTTTTAAGCAAAATGAAGATCTTTTCCCAAGATTCCATCAAAACTTTTGTCCTGTCTCATGGGCCAGGATCGGGTCATTGGCCCATTTTTTAATCAATCGCCGGTAAAAGGAATTGAATTTCCTCTCACTCAGATAGATTCACCATGATCCAGGGTCAATATATGCAAAATTATTACTGCCATTCACTGGGAAAGTAAAGCAGATATTGGATATACCCCTGCCCTGGTCAAGTAACATAACTTCTCTGTGTCTTGTGCCTTCTCCATCCACTGGGGATAATAATAGACTCAGAAAGAATTTGCACAGTGCCTTGCACTAACCCAAACCCCATCAATGTTTGTGCCTTTTTATCTGCCTTCTCCTCCTTCCTAGCGTTATTCTTGTTTTTGTTATTATGATCTACTGAATGTCTAAAGAGCACAGTTTTGGAGGAAAGTAACTGAAACCTTGTGTTAGAAGCTCTGTCGTGGTTGTTTCTTGGAATGTCCTCCCCCGTCTCTGACTGACTAGTTGTGTCTGCACTGATTGTCCTTCACTTCAGCACCTCAGTGGCATCCGTAAGACACCCTGTCATTATTTACAGTCCATTGTCCTAGACTCGCTAGTGAGCTGAGCCTTTTGATCTTAAACTTACCATAGAAATATCCTACCTGACCACAGTCCATGGAAAATTTGTCTTCCAAGAAGCCAGTCCCTGGTGCCAAAAAGGTTGGTGACTACAGTTCTAAATGGTAATTTCTAAAACTTCATTATTAGTTCATTAGTTGGCATGCTTCTATAAGGCAGAGTTCTCCCATCTGTTCAGCTTCCTTCCTTCCTTCTCTCCTTCCTTTCTCTCTCTCGTCATCTTTCTTCCTCAGTATAAACTCATGGATTCTTATTTTATTCACTGAATGACAACCCATTATTGTCCTTAACTATTCTGACGTTCAAATTGTCCCAGATTTGGCTGGTGGAGATCCTTAAAGCTGACTCCTACATTCTTTTGGAATGTCCCGATCATTTTTAAAAGCACTTCCTAAAAAAATAAATAAATAAAAATAAAAAAAAAAATAAAAGCACTTCCTGAATTTTTTTCTACAACACAATGATCCAGGCTTGTTTTGTTTGTTTGTCTTCTCTGCCAAGTTGGGGACTGAGGCATCCCCTAGAGAGATCTGCCTCATTTTTGTGGGGAAAAGATTTAGATACCGAAAATGTATGAAACAATTTAGATGAATAGACAAATTTCTGGAAAAACACAATCTGCCAAAACAACAAGAATAAATAGAAACTCTGAAGGGTTGTATATTGTTTAAAGAAAGTGAATGTGCAACGGCAAAACTTTCTGCAATAAAACATCCAGGCCCAGATGTTCCTTCGGAGAATTTTGGCAAACCTTTTGCCAAAGAAGAGATAATCTCAATCCTATACGTGGGAGGCTGAGGCAAGAGAATCGCTTAAGCCCAAGAGGTTGAGGTTGCTGTGAGCTGCGATGCCATAGCACTCTACCCAGGGTGACAGCTTGAGAGTCTGTCTCAAAAAAAAAGAAAAGAAAAGAAAACAGAGAAAAAAAAGGACACTTCATGAAACATTGATTTATAAGGCCAGCCTAATCCTATCTCAAAAACCTGAAAAAGGACATTAATCAGATAAGGACATTAGACCTTTATCTCTCACAAACATAAATTATTTTAAAATTCTAAACTAAATAGTACCAAATAGAAGCCAGTGGAATGTAAAATAAATATAGTGTGGGCTAGTGGCGTTTACCCCGGGGCATTCAAAGATTGGTTTAACTTCCCAAAGTTTAAAATTTAGCACATTAACAAAATAAAGGGGAGAAACGGAAGAGCATCTCAGTAGAAATCAAAAATAAATCTGTCTGAACTTAATACCTCAGCAAATTAGAAAGGGGAAGAAACTTTATCAAGCTTATAAAGGATATCTATGCAAAACATCTCAGCAGCTAGTATTATACTGTAAAATATCGAATGGTTTCCCCCTCGGTGAGAACGTCCACTCTTGCTGCTTCTATTTAAGACTGTACTGGATGTCCTAGCTCATATAATAATACAAAAAAATGATTCAATCAGAAGGAATGGAAAAATATGCTACCATTATTTGCAGAAGACACGATTATGTACGTAGATAATCCAAAAGAATCTACATCATACTAGAACTAATATATGATTTTAAAGTCACCAAATATAAGGTTAATATTTTTTAAAAGAAAATGACATTTTCTTACAGATGCAACGACCATTGTAAAATTAAAGACAATGCATTCAAATAGTCTAAAAACAACAAATACTTTGAAGTCAACTTAACAAAAGAAAAGCAAGCTTTTTCTATACTGAAAACTGCAAGAGAAAACTACAAGAAAACCATTGCTACAAAAAAAATGAAAGAAGACTTTACATGAATCAAAAGATGCACCATCCTCGTGGATCAAAGATAGAATACTAAGTTGTTGACTCTAATTTCTACCCAAAATATAAGCAGCCATTTTTCTGTAGATATTGGTAAACTTATTTTAAACACATATTTGGAAGACAGGACCTGAAATGTTCAAGATAATTTTAAGAAGAAAGACAAAATTGGAAGAGGTACACTCCAAAATTCCAAGGCCTATCTAAAGTGTACACCAACTAAAACAGAAAATTTCCTATTTGGTTTGAGGATAAATCCATAAATTAATGAATCAGAATAGAAGTCCTAGTCACTTGACATCTAATATTCAATGAGAGAAAAAAAAGTCCTTTTATTTATTTATTTTGAGCCAAAGTCTTACTCTGTCACCTGGGTAGAGTGCCGTGGCATCATTGTCATTGTCACTGTAGCTCACAGCAACCTTGGGCTCAAAGGATCCTTTTGTCTCAGCCTCCCTAGTAGCTAGGACTATAGGCATGCACCACCTTGCCCAGCTATTTATTTGTATTTTTAGTAGAAACAGGGTCTCACTCTTGCTCAGGTTGCTCTTAAACTCCTGAGCTCAAGTAATTCACCTGCCTTGGCCTCCAAGAGTGCTGGGATTACAGATATGAGCCACTGTGCCAGCCCATAAAAACCTTTTCCATAAATAAGGCTGAAGCACATGCACATCCATAAAGAAAAATATTGAATTTAGCTCCTGCCTCACTCTGTAAGATAAAAATTAATTCAAAAGGGGCCATTGACCTAAATGTAAAAACTAAAACTATAAAGTATCTAGAAGAAAATAGAGTAACATATTTTTGAGTCCGGGATAAGCAGAACATTCTTAGATAAGGCACTCTAAAAACTATTAAAGAATCCAATTATAAACTAGATTTTAGTAAAATGTATCTTTCTATAAGAACTCTTAGCTCTCCTTTCATTTTTTTCAGGTCCTATCTCTGGTCTGGTCTTTATCTTGTGACTTTATGGCCAAGACTATTATTCGGTGACAACCAGTTTCATTATACAACACCTCGTTGTCTGAACTCTTTTTATTCCTTCCAATTCTGCTTACAAACCAGCCTGTCTTTCTCTGAGCTCCTTTCTTTCTTGCAACCACCTGTTCATGCTATCAACATTATGCCTTGAAATTGTGCTTATTCCATGAGTCTGTTTGGTGTGTTTTCTGCCTTCCAAGGTATAGCAGATGATAGTTTAACCACATATTTTGCCAGTACATGCAACAGATGGTAAGTTTTCCAACTTCCTATTCTAGGTTTCATACTGCCTGCCTCTGAGTCCCAAAGACAATATAGCACATTATAAGATTTTATAAAGGCAACATTCCACTTTTAGTATCAATGTCTGAGTTAGTCCACTTCTATGCATAATAAACTCGACTTCAGTGGCTTACAGCAATAAACATTTATTTTTGCCCTTATGGGTCTGTGGATTACAGGTGTCTGGCTGATCTAGCTTGAGCTGAACTCTTGGCTCAGATCCTGTTTATTTTGGCTACACAAATATTCAATCTCAGGCCTTAACAAAGGGGTACCAGATACCAGGCATCGGCTCTTTTTAATGATAGTTCAAAGGAACACAATTAAAGATTTTGCTTGAGTCATGCACATTGATAGTCCAAATAAGGTCACGTGGCCAAGCCCAGCGTCAGTAATCTCTCCCACCATGACAAATGGGAAGGTGTAGTTCCATAACACAGATGGAGGGAAGAACTGGGAACAGTTATCTACTCTTTCTGCAAAAACAAAGGAAACCATTTAAATGGAAACAAACTAAATCTATTGCCAACGAAATCAAAATTAAGACCAGTGATAACTACTATGAGCAGTAATTGCTAAGAAGGCATAACAGAGTAGCAATAATAGCCAATACAGCACATTAAAATCAATTTATCACATTACCCGAGTCAAAAAACCACATGGGAAAATCAGCTGATCAGACAAAGTCATATTAAGTGGAAAAAGTGGCCACATCAGTGTTAGAATCTTTGTACCTAAACTCTCAGTTTTAACCATTTAGGCACTCTAGAATAGTGAACTTCCTTTTCTAAACTTAATTTTTCAATTAAGATTTTTTTTCTAAAGACTACTTATGAAAATCCATGGACCAGTTTGTAAACCAGTGATCTATCTAGAGACCACTCAGTAAACAGATAGACAGTCATCGCTGTGGACTCCATGAAACTGAAGCTACTGAGAAGCTGTAACTCCTGCAAATTCCAAAGCAAAATGTTCCCCACCTGTGTGTAAGATTCTGAAATGCATGGGGTGTTGAGAGGGCTGTCTCTATTCCAACTCCAGACAGGGTAAACCAAGGGAGTAAGGAAAGAGGAGAGGAGACAAAACCTGTTTTTTAGGTTTTGTTTTGTTTCATGTGTGTCTGTGTGTATGTGTGAATTACAAAAGGTATTTTACTTTAAGTTATCAAAAACCAGACCAACTATCTTTTAAAGCTAATGTTCATGGCCAGGTGTTTTAAAAGTATACTGATGAAATTCAGGGAAATACAAAATAACAGGGACCTTAATGTTTCTCAAAAGATCACACCTCATTTATCTTCATGCTGAAAATAATGCCTCTTATTCATATGAATGAATCATCCTTGTAGAACTTCTGCTGTTCTTTCCCCGTTTTCATTTCTTCCCCCTGTTAATTCTTAGTGACTAAATATTAGGTAATAAATCAAAAATAGCAGGAGGCCCTCCTACAAGCAACCCTTTGTTTTTGGATGACAGTAAGACTTTGGCAGTCACTTGGCTGCACTAGCACAAGGACACAACAAACCCACAGGCCCAAGGAGACAACACAACCCACCTGGATTCCACAGCTCCACTCATCCAGGACTCAACAACTCATTTCTTACTTCATCCCTCTCCTCAGGTCAGCTCTTGCTCAGGCTTCTTAAACTCAAGGAACCTGCCACATTTTTTAAAACAAGTATGCTCTATATTTAAAGGGTACTGTAGAGGGCGGCGCCCGTAGCTCAAAGGAGTAGAGCGCTCGCCCCATATACTGGAGGTGGTGGGTTCAAACCCAGCCCCGGCCAAAAACTGCAAAAATAAAAGGTACTTTAGAAATAAAATCATCACCCTAAATCACAGGTATAGCTTTTCCACTTGAAAAAACAGTAGGTCATTATAATAATGACCTTGAGACTGAAAATGTAAATTATGAGCACTACGATTTTAGTCTTAAGAGCTGATTTACCATATTCAAATTTTTTGGAAAGTGGTCATTTATTTTTTCAGTCCACAATTATTTTAAGAGATAAGGTCTTGCTCTGTTGCCCAGGCTGGAGTGCAGTGGCACAATCATAGCCCACTCCACCTTGAACTCCTGGGCTCAAGACATCCTCCTGTCTCAGCCTACTCAGTAGCGGGGGCTACAATCTCATGCCACCACTCTTGGCTAATTTTAAAAAATGTACTGTACAGACTAGGTCTGTCTATGTTGTCCAGGCTGGTCTTAAACTCCTGGACTCCAGCAATCCTCCAACCTGGGGCTCCCAAAGTGCTGGGGTTACAGACACGAGCTGCCTCACTCAGCTCAGTCACATCAATGCCTACCAATGCTTGTTTCAGTGCTGGGGCCAGGTAAAATCATCCAACACATAGAATCAAGACCAAGAGTCCCACGGGAACTAACCAGACAGAATGAGACACAAAAGGAGTTTGGACCCTGAGCCTGACGGAAGCAAGTTAAAGATGTGCTTGTGTCAAAACCTAATGGCTTAAACCACACACACACATTTTTTCCTATCTCACAGTTGAGTATGTGAAAACATTAAACATTTTTCACGGCACAATTATCAGTCAAGACAATTCAATAAATCATTAAAGTAAAACCAGGAATATATTCTAAAAGATAATGCAATTATTAGATGCTTTGTTCATTCATGAATGAAAAAGTAAAAGAGATATTTTTATAAATGATTTCATAGCAGAATGACTATTCAAATTCATTTATCAAGTAGAATATTAAATTCATGACCAGATCATCAGATAATATCATGCCATATGCCTAGAATGTAATTAGATGCTTTTTTAGGTATCTCTAATCATGCATTCCTAAAATACAGAAAATATTTGAGAAGAATGCACATCATACTCAAAGACCTTTTGACCTTGGAAAATATCTTTAAATATCTTACTCTGCAACAGTTTTAAAACATGATCAGATATTCGTCGACATTTCCACCATAGGAAGGAGAGAGAAGGGATCCGTCTTCTCCTCTTGACTTTGGTTGGGGTTCATGACATGACCCTTAGACCAATCAAGTGCAGTGGAAGAGACTTCTGAGGTTGGATCAAAGAAGTCCACACAACATGCTCATTGACAGGAACATTTTCTCTTAGTATTCAGGGCAGCCAGAGAAGAAGCATGAGTACTCTAAGGTCACATTGTTAATCAGGTCTCGTGTAGGCAATTAACTTAGAGTCCTAGCTAAGCTTCACCTTCCAGCTACTCCCCCAAAGTACAAAATATGTCAGTAAAACACCTTGGACCTTTCAAACCATTTTATTACATTTTCCAGTTGTGTGGGCCAGGAATGCCATGAGGTTCAACTGGTTGCTTCTTGCTCCAAGTGGTATTAATAGAGGTCATTGGGTGTAGCAAAAGAATGAACCGGCCCAAATACAGGACCCAGAAAATTATGAAATATAATAAAAAAGTGTTTTTGTAAATCATTAAGGTTTAGCACACTTTGCTATGTAGGTAGAATAAGATCCTTCTGCCAACACCTCCCAAAAAAATAAAAAGAATATGAGACAGATCTAAGATGCTGCTGAAGGGGGTTCTCATGTGACTAGACAAAAGAGCTGGATGATATACAACCTGAACACAGGATTAGGGACTAAGAAGGCCATCAGAGAGTCACAGTTGGACAGAACATGTCTCATCAGTGTTATCAGCAAGAATCCAATCTGTCCCAGCCCAAATCCTCCATTCCTACAGAATTTCAACTTAAATTCTATTAAGCCAATATTCCCATGAGATGATATCCTTGAAAATTTTAGTGATGGCATAAATATTTCCTTGATGATTAAGCATCTTTAAACTCTGTAAGATTTAGAATTAAGTACAGAAATACATAAGTGGATCTAAACCACAGTATTTTTTTCTTTTGGAGACAGAGCCTCAAGCTATCCCCCTGGGTAGAGAGAGTGCTGTGGCATCACAGCTCACAGCCATCTCCAACTCCTGGGCTCAAGCGAGTCTCCTGCCTCAGCCTCCCAAATAGCTGGGACCACAGGCGCCCACCACAATGCCCAGCTATTTTTTTTTTTTATTACAGCCATCATTGTTGTTTTGGCAGGCCTGGGCTGGATTTGAACCTGCCACCTTAGGTGTATGTGGCTGGCACCTTAGCCACTTGAGCCACAGGCACTGAGCCTAAACCACAGTATTAATGTTAATATTGTGCATTTTTTTATGTTTGTGAACTTGTTATAAGAACTTGGCCAATTGAAGCAACAGATCAGCCTTGTTATTCTAATTTTAAATCATAATTGAGTAATTAATTTAGACTTGTGATTTCAAAATGAAAGTTTACTAAGGTAACAGTTTGAGCATATTTAAGCATTCTGAGATTTTCTTAGTTAAGTCACCTAGTTTATTTACTAACATAGAAACTAATGCATGTAATTTATAAATGATTTTAAAATGTTTGAAAACATTTCAGTAAGTTTCTCCAAATGGGACCAAACACTATTTAAAGCCAATATAGTTCCTAATTTAAACTCCTTAGAAAAGAATTTCCTCTTGCCATAATTTGCTAAGAACTGTTCTTGTCCTTTCTCTCCTGGGTATTTAACTGAGCTGTCTTTAAGAAATATGCTGGTCACTGCCAGGGGCAAGGAAAAAAGGAAATTCTCCCTGAAAGGGTGAAGAAGAATCTGTTAATTATCAGCCACAGAAACAAGCTCAGCAGTTTCTGAGAAAAAAGAAATTTCTTCCTGGACAAGCACCCAGCCCTGGCAGTGCTGAGCTGTTCAGTGCTTCCCTTTGAAGCATCACACATCACTCCACCTCCTGCCAGGACATGGAAAACCCACCCTGCAGATGATGCTCAAAGACTTGAAGGGAGCAGGGGCTTGGTGCCTGTCGCCAGGTCTTCCCCGTCAGGTCAGGTTAAGTGATAATAGCTATAGAAACCCTTGTTAAAATCTTCAAAGAATGGGAAAGCAGAGAAATGGGTCAGAGGCAAAGCCAGTCTTTACTGACTCTTGCTCCCTAAGCCAGTTGGCCTCACTTTTGATACACTTGATTTATACTTATTTCACATAATCTGATGCATGCCAGTGGTTTACGGAACATTGTAATAAATTCCGAGGAATTGCAAAAGAAATAGAACCCTCTCCCCAGGAAACTTGCAATGTGAAAACTCTGATACACCCCTGGAACAGATGTACAATATGGAGGACCACTGAGATCCGTGCTGATGTTCCATTTAGACACACGCAGCATGTTACAGGGTTAGCTTAACTGCAGCAGGGCTGATGCGGAGAAGGGTCAGTGATAGGTACACCTGATTTGCATTTTAAAGATGAAATGTAAGAAAAGAGTAAGTTCTTGGTGTTAGAAATGAAATATTATTTATTTCACATATGCCCTCAAATTAAATCAAATTTATATTATTATGCAATAAGTATAAATGTGTAAGTACACATAAATTCTCAGGATGTGTAATAGATAAACTAAAAGATGGATAGAGGATAAACAGAGAGAGAAAGAGAGATAATTTATCCAAATAAAGCCCTCATCACAGTATCTAACATACAGAAACAGGTACAAATACCAACCACTGTTATGACTCAGAATCCATCCCTGACTTGGGCACTAGGTCGTCTTCTTGAGGCACCACCCTGCCATCACATCAACCTTCAACAAAGCCAACAGTCTACTGGGCCCTCTGCCTGAACGAGCACATATACAGTATTCCCAGATTCTTTCATATTTGGAACCCTGAAGTCTGTTTAGTCTTGTTACATCTGTTACCTGATGGTGAAACAACAACCATATTGGCCAGTTTATATTTAATAGGTCCTCATTTTGCTCCAGGCACTAAATTAAGCATTTTATAAATAAGATTTTCCTTGGTTCTCACACAGCCCCATGAAGTAAGCCTGGTCTTTGTCTTCTCTTTAGAGACAAGCAGAACTCAGTTAAAACAAAAAAAAAAAAGTGCCTACAGTCGCACAGTTAGGCAGGGGCAGGCCTGGCCTCGCAGCCCAGGCAGCCTGACTCCAGAGGCCAAAGGCTTATTCATGTGGCTGTAAGCCTCCACCACTGCTCGGTCGCCGCCTTTCAGCAGGATTATCCCCATTCAGTCCTGAATCAAGCACCCAGCACCCCACTCTCCCCAGTTTTCTTTTCCCTAACTCATCATTCTTTCTCTCCCAGCTTGCTGTCCTTCCTTTCCCCTCAGTCCACTTCAGTCTGACCCTGCACTCTTCACTCCTCCCCTCTCCATCTGAATGTGCCAGTGAAGAGCCCCTGCCAATTCCCCCTTGCTCCCCTTCTCTCACCTTGTCAGAACCCCCCTTCCTCTGCCCTGAAGCTGGCTTCATACCAGGGACTTTCCAGCTCCCCAGCGAGGTGAGGACTTTGCAAAACAGACTCAG
>CAUYQV010094517.1:0-34316 GCA_963574575.1 Galagoides demidoff
TGACAGATTTGGGTTTCTTTTTTGGCTTTAGAAGTCAAATTTAGAGTCAAAATATTAAGGGTGATTCTTTTACCGAAGAAAAATTGCTATATTTAAAAAATGCATCTTTAATTTTACCACCTAATTTTCTGAATTGTCTCAATCCTAAAATTGAGGAAGTGGCTCGGCGCCTGTGGCTCAATTGGCTAAGGCACCAGCCACGTAAACCTAAGGTGGCGGGTTCGAATCCCCAGCCCAGGTCCGCCAAACAACAATGATGGCTGCAACCAAAAAATGGCCGGGCGTTGTGGCGGGCACCTGTGGTCCCAGCTACTTGGGAGGCGGAGGCAGGAGACTCGCTTGAGCCCAGGAGTTGGAGGGTGCTGTGAGCTGTGATGCCATGGCACTCTACCCAGGGGGATAGCTTGAGGCTCTGTCTCAAAAAAAAAAATAAATAAAATTGAGGAAGTACTGAAATGCTACTTTAGGTAAGATATATATAAAAAATGAGGATTTTAAAGAAACCTATGACTGAATCACAAATTTCAAGCTACCAAGGATGGATGAATGACATCTCAGGTACTGGAAATAACACCAACATGACTGTGAGTCTGTAGAGGCAAATGACTAGGAAAGCTGTAAAATGCCTTGTCCAAAAATGTAGGCATTTTAGGGTTTTTTTCCTCAAATAGTATTAATTTATCCTGTCCTCTATTGTATTATTTTGGTTAATGTTTTCATCTAATAAGATAAATGAATTGTTTAGATGTCAAATGAAACTGAGTTTTTAACAACGTAAAAGTTGCAGTATAAGACCAGACTAATCAACTATTTCCATTTTCTCAGCTTGTGTTTTTCAACCTTTAACCCCCAATATCCATTTAGCTTCTACCCTGAAGTTTCCTAATTTGGACTTCTGGTAACGTATGCGAATGTTTGCAGATGTTAAACAGTGATGATAGGGAGCTGTATTATGAGACAGTGAGGATGTCAGGTATTGTACATGAACATGGAAACTGTTGGTTCTCTGTTAGTGATGTGTGTATGTTGTGTGTGTTTGTACATGTTTGAAAGAGAACAGCTTCAATGGGCCTTGTCTTTCAGCCTGTGTATTTCATAAGTGCTGGGAGAATGGGGACAAAGACCTCATTATTGGCAAAGGAAAGCACCCCCAGTAAAAGAGGAAAACTATTTTCCTCTAAGCTGAGTGAGTGGGAACAAAGAAAAGTCAGCTAGTTTATGTTTAAGCTAGCCATTGCTAGCAAGCTTCTTGCCTTTTGTGAAATTCTAGCCTATTGGGGATATAGTTTACAAACACCCTGCTGGGTCTGGGCACTCTGAGGAGAATAATGGTCACAGAAGAGGCAATGACAAGTCTTAAGATAGCAGTTATCAACCTGTGGGTCGCGACCCCTTTGGAGGTCAAACAACCCTTTTATAGGGGTCGCCTAAGACCATCCTACATATCATATATTTACATTATGATTCATAACAGTAGCAACATTATAGTTATGAAGTACCAAAGAAAATAATTTTATGGTTGGGGGTCACCACAACATAAGGAACAGTATTAAAGGGACATGGCATTAGGAAGGTTGAGAACCACTGTCCTAAGAGAAGATACATCTTCTGGGGTGTTTCCTGCCCATTAAACAGGCAAAGCAGATACCCATTGTGGAGATTTGCATTTGCCTGGGGCAGAGACCTGAGAGCTCTGAGATATGGGCAGAAGAGCTTATATCCCTTATAGCAGAGGAAAATCCTCTGTGGTGGTGATGGGAGGAAAACGCCTCCCTCCTACTGATCCCTCAGAGGAGATTAACACTGGTCCATTCTACTCCACAGAGAACTAGGGGAGCTTAACACCTCCCTAGAAATCTGTGTGTGTGACCTCAAGCAGGAGGCTCTCCCAATACAAGAGGCTCAGATTTCAGATTACTGAAGGCCACCCTTAAGGTTAATTATAAAAACAATAAAAGCTAATATGATCAATCTGAGAAACTGCTGATGTCTTTGTTCCCTCCCTCATCTTACTCTCTGGGCAAATAGGCTCAAATAAAATCAGAGTGGAGCAAACACTCTGGGTCAGTGCCAAAATGCCATGGACCCCTGGCTCCCACTTTTAATTCTACTGTATGTCTCTTGTCTTTCTTTACTGTAGCTTCTGACTCTATATTTCTTCAGTCAATTGCTGCCAGTTTCCACAGGGACGCTGTTCTAGGGGTGGGACCCTGACATATAAGTAACTGGCCTGTCAATAATGAGCCACCATGGGGCAGCACCTGTGGCTCAAGGAGTAGAGCGCTGGCCCCATATGCCGGAGGTGGTGGGTTCAAACCCAGCCCCGGCCAAAAACCACAAAAAATAATGAACCACCATCATACACACCCACTCTGCTTCCCTCACTCAATGAAGTATTCTATTAGCAATTTCTTAGGCAGTCTCAAAGATTTAACTTTACATTCCAAAGACATAATCAGGCAAAAACAATTTTAAATTAATTATATTTGGATTATGAAATTCACAAGACAGAAGAAGAAAGGCCTTCTCAAATAAACTACTGTTTATATTTCAAAAACCCTACATCTGGGAAAGACACAAATAAAATTTCACTTCTGTGCTCTGTTTGCCTCCAAGCACAATTTAATTGCAACTCACCCTAGTGAAATGCAAAAATACGAAAAATGATCTTTTGGTGACGACAAGAAACTAAGCTTTTGGTCTGCACAGTCAGTAGAAGGAAAACAACTTGGAGAAAACACTGGAGCATAAGCAAGCAGTGGGCTCTAATACCTGCGAGGCAAATATTATTTATCTTAATGAAACACATTGTGGATTTGGCAGCCAGTGACTTCCATGATGAAATGAGTGTGATGTGGAGGATGTGTGATCAGTAGAACTGGTTTGATCTTAGCCCTGCCACTTACTGCTACAATCTTATCCAAAAAAATAGACAAAGTAAATACCTAACCTTCCTGTGGTTCTGGTGTGAGGATTTGATTAGATGACTCATGTGTGTGCAACTACTAACGTAATGTCTGAATCAGGGCGTGCTCAGTCTATAGCATTCTGCCAGCCCTGCCAACTGCCTCCTTTGCCCACATGTGTGGACTGCAATAGGTTCGCTTTCCACATCTGTGAAATGGGAATAACCTGAAGGGTATTCTGCATTTTCCTGTGATTCTAAAAGGAAAGTCATCCAGTAATCCCACTAATAGGTATATATATCCAAAGGAAATGAAATCATCATGCAAAGATCTCTGCACCTCTATGTTTACTGCAGCACTATTGGCCATGTCCCTAGATATGGAGTCAACCTAATTGTCCATCAGCCGATGACTTGACAAAGAAACGGGGCATATATTCACAATGAAATCACTATTCTGCCATTAAAATAACAAAATCCTGTTGTTTACAACAACAGGGATGAACCTGGAGAACATCATGTTCAGTGTAATAAGCCAGACACAGAAATGCAACTGCCACATGCTTTCACTCATATACAGGGTGCAAAATGTTGCTTCATTCTTGACTGATTTGAGTTTTCTGTAGAATCTAGTTATCAATCCCTCATCAGATTTGTAGCATACAAATATCATCTCCAATTCCAAAGGTTGTCTGTTTTCTTTAGTTGTTGTACCTGTGGCTGTGCAAAAGCTTTTTAGCTCAATGAAGCCCCATTTATTTATTTTTGGTGTTGATACAATTGCCAAGAAGATATTTTCGTAAATTCTTTTCCCAGGCCAGTAGTGTCAAGAGTTTTTCCCCAAACTTTCTTTTGAGATTTTTATTGTTTTGTCTCTTAAATTTTAATCTTTTCTCCAGTGAAACTCAATTTTTGTCAATGGTGAGAGGGGCAGGTCCACTTTCAGTCTTCTACATGTGGCTGACCAGTGAGGGGCTCAACTTGTAAACAATGTAACCTAATCATTTGTACCCTCATATTAATTAGATATTAAAAAAAATTGTTTCAATAGAAGCACAGAGTAGAACAGTGGCTATCAGAAGATGGAGAAGGGGATGGTGGGAGATTCATCAGTGAATAAAAAGCTATGTTTACATACAAAGAGTAGGCTCTGGGTCTACTGTATACTAGGGTTAACAATAATTTATACAATAATTAACAGTAGTAATTTATATAATAAATTAACAATAATTTATACAAAGAGTAGGTTCTCAGGTCTACTGTATACTAGGATTAATAATAGTTTATTGTATGGTAAAAACCAGCTAGAGAAGGGGTTTTTGAATGATCTCATCACAAAGAAATGATAAGTGTTTAAGATAATAGATATGGCAATTACCCTGATTTGATCATATACAACTTATACATGTATTGAAACAGCACATTGTATCCCCTAAATACATAAAATTATTATGTGTCAATTATATATTGTTTTTCCAAAAGGAAGATCATAATATGTCTCCACGATGCTATAATTTTGTTTGGAAAAAAATAAAAAAAGATAATGATGAACATTATGAGGCCAGAAAGGAGTAGGGGTAGATTTTTCCTTAAGGGGAAAAATCAGAGTGCTAAATAATATTAAAATACTATAAAACAAAGAACTGGTTAGCTAAGCAAAAGGATGAGCTCCCACATGGTGTTTAAAGGCTCTGTTATCATTAGGCTACCTGAAGAATTCAACGTATTTCTCTATTCTGTTACATCATGGAGATGACTTAGCAAACAGCTATTGGAGTTGCTTCTAGGCACCGAGAAAGAACCAGATCATCAGCAAACACAGTTCTCTTAGCCTGTGACAGCAAGGAAGTAGCTGTCACCCTCATATTTATGTAATGTATAAATAGATTGCTATTTAACTATTCCCACTGAAATCAAAGAATACAAGTAGATCATGACACCAAGATACGCCTTTAAGGGCTATCTTTTAATTTGTACTTGTTTTTATTTATTTATTTATTTTTTTTTTTGTACTTGGTTTTTAAATGCATAGTAGAAGAGGAAAGTAGAACTAAATTCTTTTTTTTTTTTTTTTGGAAGCATAGTAAATGCCAGAAACTATGCTAGATTTTTTTTTCTCAGATAAATAGTGGTATCAAAAATAACCATTTATGTATCAGGTATTATGCCCAGTGTTTTGCATGCATTGTTTCAGTTATTCCTCATATGATAAGAGGGAACTCAGTCTCCAAATGGGAAACTCATGGAAAATAATTCGAACTCAAATCCATTGAACACAGAAGCCATTTTGTCTTATTACCACACTGTATTCTCCAGATCACTTATTAAAACATAAAATTAAATGCTGGTGGGTTTCCATTGGATGGATTAAGAATACAGTGGGGTTATTCTATCAGCCCCATGCCGTAAGTCTGGAGTAGATATTCAGCTCCAGGATCCTTGCAGCTGTGATTTCCTCAAACATCTGCTGAACAATTTATGACTGGCCATGCCCAACAATGAACAGTTCTAGGAGTTTCTTGTGGAATGCCAGACCTCCTGGAAGGGGTAATTGACAGCTTTCTACTTACTCTGTTCACCTTTATCACCCCAATGCTCTTTCCCCACAGCATTGCTATAGGATTCATATTTGAATTCGTCAGTAGATTGTCTTTTGGACACAATTTTCTCACTAATAATTACCTCCTAGACAGACTACATCTACATTCTATTTCTTTAGGAGGTTGACAAAAATGTAGACTGGCCCCCAAACACCTGATTATCAACATTTACCTCCAAATCCACTGGCCAGGCTGCAGCCTGCCCCATTTCCTAGGACTCTTCCTCTGTCTTCTTGTCCATACCTTTCTTATTATCTAAGCCACTCTGGTGAGTCTGTGAGTTCCCATGTCATGGACATCCTCCCCCTCCCCCAGGAGTCATCCGCATATGGCTAGAGGTTCGATTGGGAACCACCTGCTCTTTCACCAACCAGGATTCACCTTGAAAACATCAGGGTGATTATCACAATGTTTGCTTTCTTGGTCTGTGACGATGAATGAGATCATGCATACGGAAGAGACTTGTGGAGGAAAACCACAAAACCAACACTGTCTCATTATTCATGGAGACCTATGCATTTCCAGCTGTGAGTGTGCAAAATTTTGCTTTTATGTTTACTCTAGGAAGAGTATTTTATTTTGCATCATATTCCTCTATTAACAAGAGATCTATAATGGATGCTATAGGGAAATAGCATTGCCCTCTTTTATTCTTACAAACTAGTAAGCTATAGATTTAGTTGTAAAGAAGCATCTTCATCTTTCAGTGAAGTTTTCCAGTCTATCCAGTATCAAGTGTCCACCGTGTCCATCTGCATCTCATTCCTACTAGTTTTTACTTTGAACAGCCACCTTATTCTTCCTATCACTCCTCTCCACGTCTCCTGTACCCCTCTAGAGTATGACAGCTTTGGCTTTGATGCCTTTCCCATTTCCCATGCACAGCTTTTATCATCTCTTCCTCATTACTAAGTATCTATGCATTAGTGTTTAGTTAAACTCTGAATCCTGAGGGAAGCCTTTTCTGATGACTCCAGCCATCATTGATCAAACAACCCTAGAGGATTATTTATTATTCTGTCCTCCACTCTAATTGCTTGTATTACCTAATTAAGCACCATATATACACCATATCATCAAACTAAACTGTCATTTCCTAGGGAAAATTAATGTTTGAAAATGCTCTTGATATAATGATGCATACAAAAAGTAATTTATGAAAATATATTATATAAATTATACATACATATATATATGGAATATCCAGGTAAAAATTGAACTGAAAGATAAATAATAACATGACATTGTATATTCCAAACAGTAAAAATAAATATATATCTAGGGTGGTGCCTGTGGCTCAGTGAGAAGGGCACTGGCTCCATATACCAAGGGTGGTGGATTCGAACCAGGTCTCAGCCAAACTGCAACAAAAAAATAGCTGGGTGTTGTGGTGGGCACCTATAGTCCCAGCTACTAGGGAGACTGATGCAAAGAATTGCCTAAGCCTAAGAGATGGAGGTTGCTGTGAGCTGTGACACATAGCACTCTACTGAGGGCAACAAAGTAAAACTCTGTTCCTTAAAAAAAAAAAAAGTGTATCTAGTCAATTTATGTTATTCTAAGTAATTACGACTTTTAAAAATCACCTCAAGGACTTAATTAGCAAATACTGAACTATCGCTCCTGAGAGAGATACAGGGATAGGTTCTTGATAGCCTCTGGGCACAGTATTTTGGTTAATTGGTCAATACACAACCTGTTTTATGCATGTTCCTATTTTAAAATCTCCTTATTTAATACATCTGGTCGTTTCATGAATACTGAACTAATGATTTCAACATCATATCACTCCTGCCTAAAGAAAGCTTCTCTGACACACCTGTTTTTTCCATAAGGCACATGGCAGCCATTTTGGAATTGGAAACACTAGATAGTGCTTCAGCCTCACTGCACACATGAGGGGTCGTTCTAAACAGCAGAGTCCTCAACAGAAAGCATAAATGTGAAAAATATGGAACTAAAGACACAGAGACAAGGACACGTGTGTATTGTCTGAAAGCTGGAATAAGAAGACAGAGGACAGAAGCAGGATGCTAAGGCCAACCCCCACCAAACCAAACACACAAATTCCTAGAGAGGTTGTTAATGCTGCTTCTGGACTGTCTTCCTTGTTTGGTTTATTTTAAGATACTAAAGAACAAAAGAGTAATAGTATATGAATGATTAAGTGTAGGTTAAGGAAGTTAGGAAATAGTGTGATAGGAAACATGCAGTCAAGCAGAACAATAACATATTGGGTTAGTTTTAATTGAATTGGTGATTAATTGAAAACACTGTAATAAAGGCTGAGTGGACATGAGTTAGGGGCCTTCACCTAGACCTCACTCTAGACAGTGAAGGTCGTCCAGGCCCACTCTTTAAAACTTTCATTATTTGATTGATTTCTTGGGATGCCTCAAAAATAAATAAATAAAACTTTCAAAAAACAAACAAACAAATAAACAACAAAAACAACAAAAAGAAAATGGAGGACATCTTGTTGGAACAAGGTTGGAACACGACCCTTGGGCAACTCAAACTTTTCACCGCTCTGCTCACATCTACAAGTGACACGTCTGTACCACTGTGTGTGTTGATTGTGGCGCTGGAAATAAATTTTACCAAGCAGGCAACTTTACAAATATGGGGCCTATGAAATCATGAGGACAACAAAATATATAAAGAAATAATAGAAGGGATTTGTGTGACATATAAAAAAAGTTGGTATCTTTTAAATTATTATTACGGAATAAGCATTAGGGTAATACCGAGAAAGAACACATATTTAAAAAGTTTAACCCAGGGACACCAGCTTTGCTATCTAAATTTTGTAAGCAGAGAAGAAAATCTTGCTCTTAGAGGTTAACCAATAAAATTTTTGTTTCATACGATGATAACAACTCTTGAAAAATTCTTCTTGGTTTCAATGTGGTGTGAAGAAAAGGTCAGCAGTGAATCAAAACTAGATTCATGTCCTGCTTATACCACTTACTATATTACCTTCAGCAAGTCGCATATATGAGTTTCAGTTTCCTTAACTTTGTGTGAAGTCCTTCTCATTGAATTTTCTCTCAATATAGTATTTCTTCTCCCTCCTGAAGAGTTTCTGAAGCTCTTAGCTAATGTTTGTGTGTCCAAGCACAGTGCTTCTTAAGTTTAATGGGCACTCATCGCCTCTGGGAACCTTTCTAAATGCAGACCAACTCATAAGTCTGGGGTGGGGCCTAATATTCTTTATTCTCTAAATTTCAGGCAAGCCCCCAGGTAGTGACTGATCATCCAGGACTACATGTGAGTAACAAAACCCTAGAATGTTAAGGACCACTGCTAATATTCACAATATGCTTTTTTCCCAAAACATTTCCTTTCCTTCCTTCTTTATTAGTTTCTCTTGATCTGATCTCCAAGGAAACAGCCCTGGTGTAATTAAAAAAGAATAATCACAACCCAAATTGCTAACGACTCTCTTGCTTTACAACTTTGCTCTTTATTTCACAGATTACGTACATAAGTTTAGATGAAGGGCATATTTCAGACCTACTCTTAATACAGCTGACATGAAGTCATAGCTCTCCAGTGTAAGTTTAATTAATAGGGGAATGGAATCACAGAAAAATGAACAGAGGAACCTGAAGAGGAAAAAAAAAACACGAATAAAGCACTAAAAACATCATTTGCCTTTCAAATGGAAATAATATCTCCTCTTTATTAAGCACTTTCTATGTGCCAGGCATATCATTAAGTGAGTAATGAAATATGCTAAAAGGGAGTGATTCTCTGAGTAATTTGATAAAGTCAGACAGCTCCTGACTTGCTTTGTGTTAAAAGAAATTAACTGGATTTTTTTCAACTGTGAAATGGTAGACATTTAAATAGGAGAATGGGGAATTTTAATTTGATATGGTTGACAAAATGTTTGATGGGGCTGTCACAATGACAGCAAATTTTCAGTGCACTTATTGGAATTACCTGTGCTGATTGAAATTCAGAAGACAGTCAGAAAAATATTGATTCATGCTGAATTGTTCTGAGTGCAATAATGTGACACGGAATTATCATGATTTCTGGTAGGAAAACAACACAGGTCAGTTTGGACCAAGAAATAAGGATAATCATGAATCCAGGATGCCTGGAAATATTTCAAAGATCCAAAACAGACCCAGTAGAACAAAGCACCCAAAGCCCTGGATACTGGTTGAGAGCAGGTCTGAACTACTTAAGTCTCTTGAGTCTTTATATTTTGTTGAAACCTATTACAAAATACAAATCCTTTTCTCTAACCAATTTTTTTCCTGGCTGTGAAGATGTCAGTTCTTTATGCTTTGACATTTCTGTTTTGAGTTTCAAAGTCAGAGTGGTAAACAGATAAAAAGAAGTTAGCATCTAGGCTTTTAAATTATTCTGTTTAAAAATAGAAACATTTCAGAGAGAGAGAGAGAGTAACCAGCGAAGGAGGTATCATTATTCCTTTTTGACATATGAGGAAATTCTCAGAAAAGTTTGTGGTGAGTCTTATGCCATGTGAACAGTGAACAGAGGGATAGATTTTCTCTTTCTCCAAATGTTTGCATCACTGCCATCAGTGCCAGAAAAGGGTCCATTTAAGAAAAGAGTATCTGATAAAAGTCTCCGATTGCTGCCCACTTTATTTTTAGTCTTGCCGTTTTGTCATTCCACTTTAATTACACGTGCACAAATAATTGCTAAATATTATTCTAAAGCTACCCTCATGTCTGAGACGCTAAAGTAGCTTCCGAATTCATTTGCTAAAAACAACTCTGGCCTTCCCAGTCTGACTTTAAAGATCTTCCTCCATTAAACAATTCCAATCTCATCTTTCTTTTCTCTGCTTTAAAGCTCGTCAGTCCATTTAAATATAAGTATCAGCTCATCTGCTAATTCAAGCAAATTCAGCTATCAGAGACATCTGCAAGTCTCCAACACAAGGAGGTGGCAATGGCTTATGATGAGTATATTCTTATTGCAACATTTCTTAATTTTTCCCCTGACCACCCTGTCTATGACCATACTCCTACCTATACAGTTGTTCTATATCCCTTTACCCTGAGTTATTTTTCCTTACAGTATTCATTGTACTAGTCAGATTAAGCAATGCTATATGATTCTGTGGAAAGAAACTCCAAATTTCAGTTGGTTGTCAAAATAATTATTTTTCTTGCTTTCATCATAGTTTGTTGAGGGTCAGAAGTTTCTCCTCCATCTAATTGCCATAGAGTCTAGAATATGTAAACTCTGCAGAGAAGAGGACAGTAAAAGGTGGAAAAATCTCTTAACTGTCTTTGCCTGAAATGTACACATATTGCTTTTGGTCAGGTGGCCCTAACTCACTGCCAATAAGGCCTGGGAAAGAAGAAGAACACACGTGTATTTGGTAAGATCATCTATAACACAAGACCTTGATTTTCTCCTTTTTCTTTCTCCACTAGAAAATTCATTCATGTGGTCATAGATTTTGTTTTATTTTCCATAATAACAAGGTTATGTATAACAGTGGCTTGTATACAGTGGACACACAATAAACCATTGTTGAATGAAAGAATACTTATAATTTACTAAAAATGGCCCCACATTTTCTGATACTTCTTTTATGGAGAAGTGGGGTATATATCCTCTCTTGACTATGTGAAACTTTAACATTATGGTAGAGGTGACTCCATGCCATCTGTAGCCCTAGTTTGCAAGACAATTGGCACTTTTCACTTTCCTCCTAGGAGAGTCCTGTATTGCTGTGTGAGGAGTCTGACTATGCAAAGGCAGCCATGTTGTGAGGAAGCACAAGCTATTTATTTGGAGATGATGATGCATGGAGAGACAGAGAGAGAGATCTAAGTAGCCCCAGCTCTTTCAGCACCACTTTTTGTTTATCTCATCTGAGGTCACAGACATTGCTGAGCAGAGACCCATTGTCCCTCTCCATGACCTACAAAAACCACAGAGGATGCCACAAAGAGTAGACACATTTAAAGAAAAGAAAAAACTATATTATAATAGTAATAATATATACTAATAACATTATTTTGCATATTATATTTTCTATCTCTTATTGCAAAAGTCAAATATGACTTGAGTATGACAATTTTAATAGATGTTTTCCTTTCTTAAAACGTGTATAATTTTTTTGGCACCCTCTGTATGTGATAATTTAAAAATGGTATTCTAACCTGCTATGTCTTTGGGTGGTCTTTTATGCAGCAATAGATAACTGGACTAATACTTCATGATGACTGACCCCTGCTTAATACCCCAGTACTTATAGTCAAAGCCATAACAAATTAATCTTTCAGGACCAAAGGCTAAATATTTTAAAATGATGCTCACTTTTTCACATTAATATCCAAATGTTTCTATTTTATGAAGGCTTTACCCTCTCTATGATCTGATTTTGAAGCCCCTTCTCTTTCACACACATTGGAAGCTCTCTGTGTATGCGCATATATTTATATATGTGTATATACATAGATGTATGTGTGTGTATGTGTATATATAGATATGTGTGTGTGTGTGTGTGTGTGTGTGTGTGTGTCTGGCTGTCTCATCATAGCATTCAGAACACCTTATTACTTCTGTGTATTTATTCTTTATTTGCTGTGATTTGCATGACAAGTAATGTTCAGTATGTGACAGGCTCCAGGACATACTCTCTGGGACTTTTGTCATTCTGCACCCTTTATTATCCACCTCAGTAGGCAATGTAAACCCCAAATGAATGAGGGTGAAGCTTTTAAAGGGCTAATTTTCCATCTCTTCCTATGAATTAAAAACAATTTAAAAAGCAATCTCTCACTTCAGCTATTGTTAGTAAACTTACTTGTAGACACATTTTAGAAGTGACTCTCATGTATCTCACAGCTCACCTCTGATCCAGAGATGACGTTAGCTGCTTTAGTATATTCATTTGTTTAAAAGTGTTTTTGCTTTTCTTTAAGCTGTAAAACTTAAGGGCAGGCATCTTGAGCCCCAGTTACCTACTCGAGGTAAACAGCACATGTTAATATTTGTGCATAAAATAAAATGAAAATATAGTTGGCAATGCAACACAAAGGGGGAAATAAATATTTATGGAGTATTTACTTTCAAAACTTTAGAGCTATAATTTAATCAGAATAAAATTACACTGGCAATTTTAAAGGACTGAATTATAATGGTATGGTGGTAAAGTCTTCTTTAAATATAAGAAAAAAATTCCAATATGGGTGGCACCTTGTGGCTCAGTGAGTAAGGAGCTGGCCCCATTTACCAAGGGTGGAGGGTTCAAAACCTGGCCCCAGCCAAACTGCAACAAAAAAATAGCCAGGTGTTGTGGTGGGCACTTGTATTCCCAGCTACTTGGGAGACTGAGGCAAGAGAATTGGCTAAGCCCAAGAGCTGGGGATTGCTGTGAGCTGTGATGCTACAGCACTCTACCGAGGGCAACAAAGTAAGATTCTGTCTCTAAAAAAAAAAAAGAAGAAAATATTGCAACAGTTGATCATAACTGCAATTTGAATTTGATTAATATGAAATAATTAGGGGGAAAATTTTTCACCCCTATCCAAAATCACTGGTTCTTTGGTTACAAGGAAAAAATAATGTAAACATTTTCTCAGTATCACCAAAATTAGCTTAAATATTTGAGCAATTTAGGAAATAGGGCATTAAAAAAACCCCACATAGTGGGACTGAAATAAAAAAAAGTCATACCAGTGAAGACTCATATTTTCAGAAATTTTCTCAAAATAAAAGCTGTCTTCTGGAGTTAATGAAACATGCATAGGTGAGTGATTTGCAGCAATTGTGAATCAATTGTTTTACAATAATTTGGCCTTATAGCATAAGGCAAGTATAGTGGTTCAACCAGCCAAATAAATAAATACTGATTAAGAAATAAGATTTATCATGGAAATAATGGATATTTTACTTTAGTCAATCACTCAGGATCAAAGATACTAAATTTATCTCAAGAGGTTCTAATTAGGCAAAACTACTTGGTAAACTGAGTAGCTGGAGATCAGCAGCTAATTAAGGAGGATGTTTCTGAGTGAGTTTCATTTGCTGGCCTCTTCTGTTTATTGTATTTTAGTTCATCACTGAACCTCCCTGAAGACAGTTATATCCAAATTCAATTCATTGCCCAAGACCTACTCAAATGCCACGTCTTTCATAAACACGGCTCCTCAGATTGCTGCCTGGGATCACTCTGCTCTTCCCCTAACGTGCCATGACACGCATCAGGACTCTAGTGTTTCCCCCTCCGGATTGTAATTACGTCCGTGCTTTAGCTCCTCCGCCAGCCTGGAAGCTCCTCGTGGGACTGAGCTGATGTTTTACTCATGGTGGCTCCTCTGTGGGGCACAGCACTGGGGACTGGCTTTGAGCACCAAAAACAAAAGTGCCATTTACTTTCATTTACTTTCACATCCATGTTCTCTTTTACGACCTTTGCAAGTCATTTTTCAGTTTTAAAGATATTACATTGAACTTTCCATAGATAAGCAGGTAAGTGGTAAGTCAATAGCATAAAGGGAAATTTCGTCCCTAGAGTGGTACCTTGTGTGTTTCAGTTGTTTGGACTGTGAGGTCTATTTGCTTTCATTATTGATGAGTGATATTTTAAGCAGTAATTAAGGGAAACTTAATTACATGTTCCTTTGTACTCCTATATGATGTATCTAAGAAATCAGAGTCCTTTGTACTCCTATATAATATATCTGAGAAATCGGAGTGTACAAAATAGAATTCATTGACTTGTACACGGTGGGTAGTCAGACATATTTTTTGTTTGGCTCCTTATTTTTATACACAATCGGCAATAAGGCATTAACAACATATTCCTGAATTTCACAATATGGATGCTGCTGTTGTTGCCAGTGACTGTCAGCATAAGAGCCAGTTAGGGAAAAGTAACCACTTGGACACTAGTTGCCTCCATTGCTACCATCCATGTAGAATTTTATTAGTGATTTGAAAAAAAAAACACACAGGGTTCTACCATGAAGTCGATTTTCAATCACTTTTATTTTCTGGGCTTATTTTAGGAAGCATTTGCAATAGCTTTGCACAGTTCATCATTTATGAGGCAAGACTTGGTTAGCCTCCAATGTAGCTTATATCAACTATTTAAAAAATAAATCTCAGCACAATACTTTCAAATCCTACATGATTACCTCAACATTTTTCCCAAAGAGAGAATGCGAACTTAAATCCATTTTTCATAAAGAAGGATGAGGCGTTGTTTCTTATAATCATGCTCAGTGCGAATCAAACAATAGCACTTCTGTCTGAAGGAAACTTTTGCTATAAGGTTGAAATTAACTTCCTTTTAAATGGCTCAAAAATAACTCAGAGCATAGCGGTTATCTTGAAGGTGAAATTTGTCTGTTTTGTTAGCTCTTTTAGGCGATATTTCACAGAAAAATCCTCATGACTTACTAATGTGTTCCTATCCATTGTTTGGAAACCCCTGGTTAAGAATTGCAATGATAACTAGGAAAATACATGAAGACCTTGAAAACTGAAGTTCTCATTATTGGAGCATGTTTGTTATCTGTATCTCATTCAGTAGCATATTAAAAAAAAATCACATTGATTTCCAAACAAGGATGGAAATTTAAAGTATTTCAGGGAATGCATGTTATTTAAACTTATTGTGATAATACAGTCATAGACATTGAAAAGACTGACTAAAGAATGGAAAAGAGATAAGAAAAAACTTGCACAAAAATAGTCGCTAGTAGGAACACATCTTAAGGATGAATTCAATGACCTGGGTTAAAAAATAAAAACCTATCTAGATTCTCTGACTTTTTTCTCACTCTCTAATTAAGGTTTAGGAAGATAGAAAGGAGAGATGACATGAACTTGTAGTGGTTAATCAGGACACCTGCCTTGGGGTGTTTGTGGTACATTCAATGGCAGGGGTGCAGAATAACAGAAGCAGAAGAGACCAAGGTGAACCAGAAGGGCACGTGTCATCATTGATCAGAACGCCACCTTATCATCCATTCTGCAAGTGATGGGTGTGGGAAAGAAAAAACTCTAACTGTGTAGATATTAAAGGAGCACCTTTTAGAGTCATTGAGAACTCACATCCAAGGCTGGGTAAAAATGTGTTCCTAGCCCTGCCCTAGCGGATGTTACTTGAGTCCATGGTTTTGTCACTAACCTCTTCTAAAGTACAATGTCTTCTTCTGTAAACTGGAGATAATTGTAGTACCTGTGCCATGGACACTGAAGATAGGAAATAAGATAATGCACAGAAGAGTTAAGTACAATGTCTGTTGTTTACTAAGCCCTTGGCAGAGTTTAAACATAATGAATAATCATATTCATAATTAAAAACTATATAAGCATTTTCATTGATGCTTTGATAAGTTTAGTTACCCAAACTCTTCTTTTTCTACATGAAGCTCTTTCCCTGACACTGGAGAATGGACATGGGTCCCTCTGCAGACAGTCTGTGTTGTGTGAAAGCTGAGATGCAGGTGGTTTACACTCATATGGCCAAATGGATATTCTGTGGTTGGCGCCCATCTGCTAGCTGGAGGTATGCTAAGAGCAATTGTCTGGTATTTTGACTTTTACTCTAGTATATATGAATGTTTCCTGCATGTATATGATTGGGTTAAAGAGAGATGAATCTAGGGACTGATTTATTTCATTCTATTTTGATCTGTGCAGTGGGCATAGAGTTCCACCACCAAGAGCCCTGCTTTGGAGAGACTTCATCTTAGCTGTTATGAATGCCTAAGGCTTGCAGCAGTTCTCAACCTGTGGGTTGCCACCCCTTTGTAACAATGAAAATACATCCTGCATATCAGATATTTATATTACAATTCATAACAGTAACAAAATTACAGTTATGAAGTAGCAATGAAAATAATTTATGGTTGGGAGTCACCACAACATGAGGAACTATATTAAAGGGTCACGGAATGAGGAAGGTTGAGAACCACTGCTAGGGTGTGACTCAGCTGCAAAGAGCTGTCTCACCTAACGCCAGATTGTGCTGTAAAGCCCCAACTCTTCAGGCCATTACAAGATAACTTTGACATTCAGAACTCTCTGATTAAACGTCTTTCTCTAATCCTGCTCCTGCACTCCCTTCTACTGATGCTGATCTCTTAATCCCTGCACACCAAACTTCTGTAAAACCCAACCTCCTTGGTTGGCCTCAACGGTCAAAATGTTCATCAAGAATCTATTGCTTTCTTTCCTTTTTCTTACTTACAAAGTTACAAGGTTTAAATGTTCTGCTTCCTGAGTACCTTCAACATACGAGATTCTCTCAAGCCAAAGGCTAAAGTAGAAATTTCTTGATATTCTGTTCTAGGACACTTTGGGGAAGGAAAAGCCCAAGACCATCCAAGAGAAGGGCAGTGTGGGGTCTTAAGTCCTCTGCAAAGGAATACCGGGGATGAGGGCCTAATTGCTGATCCGGCCCTTTTGCTTTTAAGAAGAGTGCACTTATGGATAGTGGAAAGAAAGAATTATTGATCATGATATTAGCTATAGATTCTAGAGAAATGATCAGAAAATAAAAACCATGAAAGTCTATTTAACCTAGAAAAATTGAAGAATTACTCATTCATTTATCTGCATATAATTTCATTTCAATTTTTTTATCCTTTTCGTTCAATATACTTTAACTTGGAAGTTATATGAAACCATTCACAATACTAGACTAGCAAAGTGTGGTATGGTATAAAGCGTTTATGAAAACTTGGCCCTTGCTTAGAAAAGAAAAAACTCACCTTATTGCTTTATCATTCTGCAATACAACATAAATATATTTTGTTATACTACACTATATAAATTTTGTATGTTCTAACCAATTTGGTCTCATAAGAACAATCTATACTTATGGAGACTGAAGATTTATGTTACAGAATACTATAAAAATTCCATTTGATTATTTTATGGTTATATCTCAGAAGTTCTAGTTTCCTGGTATGATGATCTGATATTACAGCTACCTGCTTCAACTTTTACAATAAAGAGTGAGAACACCAGCTAAATGCATTCCCAGGGGCTTTAGGTAACAACTCGGGCTACTGGTTTGCCTGCAGAATGGAGCTGTTATATAACAGGTTTAAAATAATTAAATGCCTAATACTTATTAGCTACATAATTGACTGAGTAAGAAAGATTTTTCAGCAGATAATATTTTGTTTCTTTACACAAAATTAGGCACATATATTATTGTTTTATTTTTAGAGAAATCGTGGGCATCTGACTAGATGTCAAGAAACAGCTCAAGTAAGATGTATAATGTTGCATTGTTCAATTAAAGAAATGTTTCTTGCAAAGACAATTAGCCTTCTAACAAACCCCAGCGTTCCCTTTTTAAGTAAGTGCAGAGTAATGCTAGGTAATGGTTATCCCACAAATAACTACATTACCTGTACCTCGTGCACATGAAGGGGTCAAGGGACTAGTTTCTGCCCATAGAATGTTCACAAAAAAAATAGTTAAGAAGCACAGGGACCTTTTTACTTTCTCTCCAAATGAAAGCGTCTAGCTAAAGACTCTGAGTCCAGGGGTGATTGCAAAAGCAAAGAGTAGAAAAAGGCTGACTCCCTGAATCATGGTTTGAGACGAAACTCTTCACTTATCAGAAACACCTGTTTAGATTTCGAAAGAATCAGAAATCTCCTCTTATTTGTTATAACAGCAAGCATTGTGTTAACCATACTGTAGGCGTATGGTCAAATGTTAAAATGCCATGCGGAAAAGTGGGGGAACATATGTTTTTTGGTTTTTTTTTGGCAGCTTTTGGCCGAGGGCTGGGTTTGAACCCACCACCTCTGGCATATGGGGCTGGTGCCCTACTCCTTTGAGCCACAGGTGCCACCCCTAAGGGAACATATGTTAATGACAAATTGAGTCCAACATAATAAGTCTATTATAAGATATGCATGTGCTTAAATGATTGAATAGAGTTTATTATAACATTTTTCCCAGTGGGGAAAATTAAATTTCTAAAAGAATAATAGTGCTCAAGGCAAGATTTTATAAGTAGAGTAGGATGCCTAGAAACAGCTCAATCTTCATTATCTTAAAGATTAATATTTTATAATTCAAATTTGGCTTCCTACATGTGCATCAATATTCAACAATGACCGTCTGAAGATATGATCAGAGGTTTTAATACGAATTGTGGGCTTCTGTCAAGAAGTATTAAAGAAGAGAGAATCACATTTATACAGTGTGATTAATAATTCTGGACCTTCTCACCTGGAGAAGTATAGTAAGACAAGTAGTTTATTGACATTTACAATGCATCCATAAGTTTTTAAACATAATTATATATAAAATATTATGATGATCTATATGAAGAAGTGATTAGTTCTGGGTCAAGCAAATGGAAAGGAAGGTGGTGAGCCAGCCTCAACCCTACTGAAGAATGTAATACCATGAGGAATGGAGAAGCAACAGGACAGATGGATTCTAAGTGTTCAGATGATCTCATATGTGTCTAATAGATGATGTTCCTCACATTAGAGCCCTGTCCACCATTGAATTATTACATGAGAGAGAAATAAACTTACTTTGATTCAACTCTATTTTAGAATCTTTCTGTTACAATAGTTTAACCTACAAGTAAGTGCCATGGGTTGAATTATGTCCCACCAAATTCTAAGATCAACGTCCTAACTCCTGGTACCTCAGAATGTGACTGCATTTGAAGAGTGATTCAAAGATGCAATTGAGCTAAAATGAGGTCTTCTTCATGGGCAGGTCCTACTCCAGTGACTGCATACTCATAGGAGGAGGCGATTGTGACCCTGACAACACCAAGGGAATAACCTTGTGAGGACACAGCAGGGAGAGAGCCAGGTGCAAGGAATGAGGCCTCACAACCAGTCCTGTTAACATCTTGATCTTTGATTTCCAGTCTCCAGAAATGTGAAAAAATAGATATTTTTGTCATTGCTGTCTAAGCCACCTAATGTGTGGTACTTTGTTAACACATCCCTAGTAAATGAATAACAATAAAACACAATCCATGCCTACAGTCTCTCAACCCTTACTTAGTACCATTTTGCAACAGGGTCTGTGCTAATCTACATGCATGACAAGACAATTAAATTATCTTAGGCCCTGAAGCAAATCACAGAGAAATGGATAGGAAATCTCTCCTTCTGTTATACATTGCTTCATTTTTAAGGAACACATTATTTAAATACATATTCCATCAGTTGTAGGTTGAATGGTGTACCCTCCCAGTTTACATGTTGTCAACCTCCAAGATGACTGGTGCATTAGTCAAGGTTTTCCAGAAAGAGAAGCCATATGATACACACACACACACACACACACACACAGATTGATTTATTGTAAGGAACTGGCTTTACACATCTATGGTGTGCAACTTCATTATGGCAGCATTAGCAAATTAATACACCATGCACTTCACACTAAGGTTAAATGTTTTTTCTAACTGTGAACTCAGAAAACAAACCCTACCCACTGACTTTTAATTCAAGGGGAGTAAGCCAAGCCAGTCCTTCTCTATTTTTCCTGTGGAGGCAGACAAGTCCCAAGACCTACAAAGTGAGCCTGCAAGCAGGTGCTCCAGGAGCACGCGTGGTGGGATTTAGGTCTGGGTCTGAAGATCTAAGAACCAGGACAGTCAGTTAATGTTTCAGTTCCAGTTCAAAAACTAGAAGGCTCCAGACCCAAGAAGATCTGATGTTTCCATTTGAATCTGAGGCAAGACCCCTTACCTGAGGAAGGATCAGACTTTTTTGTTTTATTCAGGACATTACTGAATGGACAGAATGCTTTCCACATTTAGGAGGGCAATATGCTTTTATTCACTCTATTCATTCAAAGATTAGTCTTATCTTGAAACACCCTTACATATATACCCAGAATAAAATTCGATCAAATATCTGGCACCCAATGGCCCAGTCAAGCTGACACATAAAATTAACTATCATAACTGGTGTTTTTATAAAAGGGGTGAAATTTGGACAACAAAGCAGTCAAGCACATAGGGAAGACACTGGGAAAACACAGGGAAGGTGCCATTTACAAGGAATGTAACTCAGGCTACCAGGAGCTAAGAGGGAGGCCTGGAGCAGAGTCTCCTGCACAGACCTCAGAAGGAACCGCCCCTACTGGCACTTTTGATTTTGAACATCCAGAACTGTACAGTGCATTTCTGTTGCTGAAGCCATCTACGGCATGCAACCTCATAATGGCAGCATTAGCCAATTAATATACCATGCACTTCACACTAAGGTTAAATGTTTTTTCTAACTGTGAACTCAGCAAACAAACCCTACCCACTGACATTTAATTCAAGGGGAGTAAGCCAAGCCGGTCCTCTATTTTTTTTCCCTCCATCTCCTTTTATCCACCATTCACTATTCTTTCAACCAACATTAATTGAGTGTCTTCATCCACATCCCTTGTACTGTGCTACAAAGATTGTGATTAATATCACTGAGCAGGGGATGCTAAACTCAGAGTTCAGTGTAATGTGATTACATTGGGATATGGCAAACAATGACCTGAAACTGATTATTCTTGATGAATTCAAATTGCTTACATCCAACAGTCCAATGAAAATAAGCCCTACAAATAATACCATCTTTAAATCAATAGTGAGAGATGAGGAGACCAAAAAGTCCAGATAGACTATATTAACTTAAATCACAAAATCAGGTAGATGTCAGCGGGAAGGAAAAATAGTAGGCTCATAGAAGCTGGTTATTATAGAGTGTTTGGGGAAGTGAAGCAGAGAGAGAATGCAAAAATACGCTCGATCAAATGACTCTTGAGTTTATGCTGATATGAAATCCTTTCAATCTCCTCCCAAACCAAACACCTGCATCTGTGTGTCAATGTCAAGAAAACAAGTTTGTGTTTAAATCTCTGTACATTCCAAGATGCGTACTAACATCTCAGTGTCAGAAAACTATAATCGAATGGAAGCTTGGAAATAATTAATTCTTAAGCTGCTTAATTTTTCACTTTTTATTTCAAGGATTGTCAGTAAAACAGTAATTTTTTTCCCCTTCTCTTGCTAATCCAACAATTTTGTGCTGACAGCCTCTCATTATGGAAATTTACTATCACATTAATGTTTTACACTTTTTAATACAAACATTTCTAAGCTTCAATTAAATACATCGACAAGAAATATAGTCTTTAGTGAATGATTAATGTTTATGCCTTGGGGGGAAAAAGAAAAGACATGTGTATTGCATATGTAATACAGATGAGTGGCTTTCAAACTTTTTGGTGAGTGCTTTATGATTATTGCTTCATAAAAATAGGGTTTTGACATTTTTACTCTCCCTTCCCAAAAAAAGAAAGGAAAAAATTGCTGCACTATTTTTTTTCTAATTTAAAGCATTTTAGGGCGGCACCTGTGGCTCAAAGGAGTAGGGCATGGGCCCCATATACCAGAGGTGGTGGGTTCAAACCCAGCCCCGGCCAAAAATTGCAAATAAATAAATAAAGCATTTTAATGACATGTTTAAAGGAAGATGATAAAATGTGATAAAATTTTCTTTTCTAAATTTCAGAATATTAGGGGGTACACATGTTTTGTTTACATACTTTGTTTTTGAACAGACTGAGTCAAAGTTAGAAGCATGCCCTTCACACTGATAGTGTACGCTATGCCCAGTTGGTGTGAGTTTATCCATCCCCTGCTCTTTCTTGATTTTCAATGAGATTAACTTCCCTATGTACACTTAAGAGTTGATTGATTAGTTCAATTTGGTATTGAGTGTGTTTGCTTCTCCATTCTTATGATATTTCACTTAGAGGAATGGTTTCCTGTTCCATCCAGGTTGTCACAGAAGATACAAGGGAAACAATTTATGATGGAGTAGTACTCCTTTGTATGGACGTGCACATTTTATTAATCCATTCATATATTGGCAGGCACTCGAGTTGTTTCCAAATTTTTGCAGTTGCAAATTTGCTGCTACCAACATTAGAGTGCAGATGTTGTTTTTATAAAATTATCTTTTTTCCTCTTGGGTATATACCCAACAATGGTATTGCTTCATCAAATGGTAGGTCATTTTAAGTTCTTTGAGGTATCTCTGTGCAACTTTCCATAGGGTTTGTAGTAGTTTTCAGTCTTACCAATGGCATGTAAGAGTTCCTTTCTCTCTGCATCCATGCCACCATCTGTTGCTTTGGAAATTTCTGATGTCAGCCATTCTCACTAGAGTTGTGTGGGATCTCAAAAATAGTTCCATGCTTCATACAGAACCAAAAAAGACCCTGAACTGCCAATGAAACCTTATATCATAACAGCAAATCGGGAGGCATCACTTTACCACACATCAAGCTAACGACAAGCCTGTAGTAACCAAAAAAGTATGGTACTGGCACAAAAACAGAGACAGAGACCAGTGGATCAGAACAGAGAACCCAGAGATTAAATAATTCACATATTACCATCTGATTTTTGACAAAATGGATAAAAACATAAACTGGGAGAAAGAATCTTGGTTCAATAAACAGTGCTAGGAAAACTGTATGGCCACATGTAAAATATTGAAATAAGATCCACACCTCTTACCACTCACAAAAATTAACTCATGATTGATAAAAGACTTACAACTAAAGCAGAAAATTATAAGACTCCTGGAATAAAATTTTGGAGAAACTCTCATAGTTATTGGCTTAGGCAAAGAACTCATAAAGAAGACGCCACAAGCAATCACATAAGGACAAAAATAAATAAGTGGGACTTGATCAAATTAAAAACCTCTGCACAGCCAAGGACATGATCAAAAGAGCAATTAGCCAACAGAATGGGAGAAAATATTCTCCTGCTATACATCTCATAAAGGACTGATAACCAGAATCTACAAAGAACTCAAGCAAATTACCAAGAAAAGATCAAACAGCCTTGTGAAAATGTGGGCAAAAAACATAAACAGAAACTGCTCTAACAAAGACAGACTAATGGCCCAAAAAACACATGAAAAAATGCTCAACATCTCTAATCATCAGGCAAATGCAAAAATCCTGCATCATTATGTCATAGCAGTTAGTATCTGTATTGGGATTTGTTAAACAAAACTGTAAGTCTTGGATTTGGCTTATGTAAGTGGCTTATCATTAGTGTAGTTGGCTCTGAAGTTATTTGGAAAGACTGAATAAGACAATCCATGGAAACAGCTTAGATGAAAGGGAAATTGCTCAGTAGTCATTAGTTGAGGCTGTTATAATCATTACTTATTGAGCGCTATTCAGGTGCCAGATTAAGGAGGGAGAGCATAAAAATGGAGAATTCACACTTCTCTTGCACCTGCACAAACTGTATTGTGAATTTTATTTCAAAAGAGGGAGTGTATGCAGAAGCACTTTGAAAAAGAGAAATACTCTACATAAATACAAGAATGGTTTGTTCATACGGGTAAAAGCCAGTGCCCTAAAACATAATTTAATGTCAAAAGGTAGGTCAGCCTCTCACTTCAGAATGGTATGATTTTAATTTAAAGACAATGTTGCAAATATTTTAATATTAACTACATTGAGCACCTGTTCACTAAGTAACTCAACTCTGCACTCATTCGCACATTCTCCAAGCATTTCCAAGTATCCACTCTGCTCTGATCACTCACTTCTCATCCTTTCTAGCATCCCAGTGTTCTGTTTCTCCACACATAGTCACTCATTTCTTCCCTTTTAAGGTCAGATTATTTCTTACTTCTTCTTTAACCTTTTAGGAGTGTTCTATGAAGCACTCTGAGCATAATGGTTTTGTGAGGAACTTAACAAAGGTCTTAAAATAACTAAGTGGCCCTAAACCAAAAAAATACCAAATCTAATTGAAGAGACCATGACAATTTGTATCTGGCAGAGCTTTGGCTGGGCTTGGGAAAACGAAAATTTGAGAATGTAGATGTTGACAGATGGTAGTAATACGATTTACTGGAATTGCATTGAAAGACTCCATAAGGTTGATGAGACCTAACTTCCTGAAATTGGCTTGATTTACAGCTCATGATAATGGTACTTTTATTATCTCAAATGTTAAAAAAAATTAAAAACCTTATTTAATTGCTTTAATTCACTATTCATTGATTATCTTAATGCATCACTAAAGGATAGTTCTTTCCAAGTTCCACAAGCATAAATAACTTGACTCTATTCAAACTTGCTGACTGCACAGTATTGCCCAAATTCAAACTACAATCTAAAAGCTGTTACTTCCATGAGAAAATAATTAGGAGGCAATTATATTATAGGTTGCTATTTTCTGTCAAAATATATTTAACTCAAAAATTTTACTTTTTTGTTATTTTATTTATTCATTTTTAGAGATGGGGGTCTTGCTATGTTGCCTTGGACTAGAGTTCAGTATCTTCATCAGAGCTCACTAAGTATGAGTGATCCTTGACACAGCCTCTCAAGTAGCTAGGAATACAGGCACAAGACGCCACACCTGGCTAATTTTATCTTTTTAGTGATGGGATCTTGATATGCTGCCCAGGCTGGTCTCAAAATATTGTTGAATGAATGCATAGATGAATACACTATTGCCATGGTATTGTGTATCTAGCAATTAAGATCTAAGAGTCTGAACCTGGATTTGAATTGCTGATCAATATTTACTATGGTAAGTCTTAAAATAATTACTTAACTTTTCTGTGTCTTAAGTTATATATCTAATAACATGAGGATAAAGTTTTACTTTCCTGTTAAGATTATTGTAAGGATCAAATAAACAAATACCCTTTTATGAAATGCATTGATAAATACCATGTAAATGTAGCCATCAACAGTAATGCAGCCTCATTTTTGGTATTTTTGGCAGTCATACTTATATTCATATTATACCTAAAGTAAAATGTATAATTTGCTGACTTTTTTTCTTAAATTTTTATGTGTGCTGCTATGACCTCTTATCTTTATCTTTCTGTGCTTATACAGTTATCTTTTATTTATTCATTTATTTTGCAGTTTTTAGCTGGGGCTATGTTTGAACCTATCACCTTTGGAATATGGGGCCAGTGCCCTACTCACTAAGCCACAGGCACTGCCCCATATAGTTCTTTTTCAGAAGTCAACTATAGGATATTATATTGGTCTGGTTAAAATAACTGTCCCTAAACCAAAAATGTATTTTGTTACATTCAGTACATCATTCTGATCTGTTGAAAAGGTTGAATATTTTAATATTAGTTTTATCATTTAAATTTAAAATTGATTAAATATAAAATTGATTAAATATGAGTTTGGGTATTTGAACCCAGGGCTTCAATTTAAAATTCTGAAGTACTTGACTCAAGCGACCTCTGTCCGGAGGAGTCTGGAGATTCATGGGGCTGCTGTTGTCTCCTAGAAGTTTCCTCCCCCCGTGCTTTGCAGCAGAGACCTGTGAACAACCTCACCTGAGTCCCTAAGACACATCCCAGAAGAGTGGGGATGGACCAAGGCTAGGAGCAGAGGGAAGAGGAAGATCACTGAAGCCGCATGGTCAAGTTCACTGACAAAGACCAGGATTATTGAGAAGACATGCAAAGCCAGAAACATTCATATGAGGAAAATTATTTGTTTTTAAGTTTTCATTTTGAAATAATTATAGATTTATGGGAAGGGTCAAATGATCCCAAGTACCCTTTTCCACCCAATCATTGTACTTTATTGTAGTACTTAATACAAAAACATGACTTTGACATTGGAATGATGAGTAGGCAGTTATATGCCACATTATCACATGAGTAGATTTGTGTAACCAGAACCTCACTTAAGATGCAGAAATATTCTATCACCATGAAGATCTCTCCTTTTATAGTTACCACATCCCCGTTATTCCTTTCCCTAGGCAATTACGAACCTAGTGTCTATCTCTATAAGGTTGTCATTTGGGAAATATTATATAAATGGAACAACACTACATATGACCTTTTTGAGGTTGAGTTTTTCATGTCAACATATTGCCTAAGTGTTGAGATCTAGCCTAAGTGTCGTCTATATCCCATGGATGGTTTATTCCTTTTTACTGTTGAGTAGAATTCCACGGTATGGATGTGTGACCATTTGCTCTACCACTCACCTGTAGAGGTACACTTTGGTCATTCCTAGTTTTTAGCTATTTAAAATAAAGCTACCATGAATAATCACCTACAGGTATTTGTGTGGGCACACATTTTCATATATCTGAGATAAAGGCTGAAGAGTACAACTGCTGGATTGAATGGTAGCTGTGTTTAGTTTGAAAAGAAACGAATTAGTTTCAGTAGTTTTCTGAGTGGCTGTACTAGTTCACATTTCCACTCTCACAGTATTTGGTTGTTTTAAATAAGTGTGTGGCGGCATCTCACTGTCATCGTAACTTCTATTTCCCTTTGTGGCTGATAATGTTGATCAGTATTTCATGTTCTCATTTATCACCTGTATTTTCTCTATTGAAAAATATCTCTTTATATGTTCTGTTCACTTTTCATATGATTTTTCTGTTTTTGTAGTTGGGCTTTGATATTTTTAAATATATTTTAGATCTGAGCTTTTGGGGTCACTTTTATAAAATGCATCGATAAATACTGTATCCATGTAGCCATCAAGAGGGTTACAAATGTTTTCTTTTTTTCTGTTGCTTGTCTTGTCTTCCTCTCAACAATTTTTAAAGAGTAAACGTTGTTTATTTTTGATGAAGCCCCATTTACTTTTTTTTCTTTTATGGATTATACCGAAGAACTCATCACATCCTGGATCCTAAAAGTTTTCTCCTATGTTATCTGTGAAACATTTTGTAGATTTGTATTTTGCATTTAAGTCAAGAGTACATCTTGAATTAATTGTTACATAAAGTTTCAAGTTGAGGTTCATTTTTGTTGGTTTTTTACATGTTGTCCTATTTCTCAAGTACATTTTGAAAAGCAACTTTTCTTCCATTAAAATGTTATTGTACCTTTGTCAAAAATGAATTGGGTGTATTTGAATGGATCTATTTTGGGGTTCTCCATTCTGTCTCACTGATCTGTGCCTTTATCCCTCTCCCAAGACCATGATGCTATTGTGAAATACTAAGTTTTGATGCGGAGAGAAAGGAATGGTTATATACTGCTGGTGGGACTGCAAATTAGTACAACTTCTATGGAAAACAATAGAGAGATTCCTCAGAGAACTAGAAGTAGACCTATCACTCAATTCAGCAATCCCACTACCAGGTATCTAACCAAAGGAAAAGAAGTCATTTTGCTAAAAAGGCACCTGCACTCAAATATTTATTGCAGCACAGTTCACAACTCCAAAGATCAGGAATGAACCCAAGGGCTCATCAATTCATGAGTGGATTAACAGAAAGTGGTGTATATGTATAATGGAGTACTACTCAACCATAAACAAGGAAGAATTAAAGCCATTTGCAACCATTTGGTTAGAACTGGAGACCATTATCCACCTGACATATATAAAGAATGGAAAAGCAGACACCACATTGCACTCACTAGTCACGATTAAATTTGAACGAACCATTGAGCCCACACGTGCACAGAGGGAAGGACAACTCAGTGGAAATAAAGCAGCAGGGACTGGGCAGGAAGAGATGAGCGAAAACCTACCCAGTGGGTACAGTGAGCACTATGTGGGGGATGGGCACACTGGCACCCCTGACTCAAGCATTGCAGAAGCAACCCCTGTATCCAAAATCCTTTGTACCCATCTACTATTCTGAAATAAAGAAAGAATACTTAAGTTCTGAAGTCAGGTAAAATCGTTCCACCTAATTTATTCTTTTACAAAATAATTTCAGCAGTTGTGGGTTCTTTGGCTTTCCATATAAATTTTAGAATGATATTGTGTGTGTGTCTATATATACATATACTTTGATAGCTTACTGGAAATTTAAGAGCAATTGTGCCAAGCCTATGTATGAATTTGGAGAGAACTGATATGTCTACTATGATCCATCTGCTGTCAGCCTCGACAGCCGCTCTAATTATTTAGATCTTTAATTTTTTTCATCAGCAGTTTTTAGTTTTCCACTGGGTAGGGGCAGGGGTTCTCAAACTTTTTAAACAGAGGCCACTTCACTGTCCCTGGAGGGCTGGAGCGTGGGCCCCAGGAAGAGCCGGCTGCTAGGCAGGACAGGCAGCGGTGGCAAAAACACCGAGTGAGCTGTATAAATGTCCTAGGCGGGCCACATGTGGCCCACGGGCCTCCTGACGCTGTATGGAAGTGGAGGTGGCAGGGTTACATCTTACTCTCCCGACTTCCCTCCCCACAGGGCTTAATGTCTTGGCTTGCCACTCTGCCTTCGGTGACCCCGCCCTCGCGGAACTGTTGGGGTACCCGGCTTAGCAAAGAGTGGAAATGCAGGCCTTCCAGTTGTCCTTTGCTGATGGGGACGAGGGTGAGAACGTGTGTTGTCTGTGGTGTTGGGCACAGTAGAGCATCATAGCCTAAAGGTTTTCTGATTTTCTCTCTTGCCTGGCTGCCCAGTCCTGATTCTTTGGCAGGAGACCTCTCATAGTCTTCAAGAATTTTAGTTTTACTTTGTGCAAGAATTTGGTAAAAGCACACATACTCTGCCTTCTCAGAAGCAGACTGTAGACATTATGGAGCAAAATGTTACCTTTTCCCCCAACATATATATTTCTAGTTTCTACTTCTTTCTGTATAGCTCTTCACAAAAGGCTAGAATAAACCCATTGTAAACTATAAAAAAAAAAAGCATGGCCAAGAAGTGTCTTATCCAATTGTATCGGGTCTGTTTGTGTAAGGAGGTCATCTTTACACCAATCATGTAAATTTTTGGAGGCTAGACTCTCTTCCTATGGATACAATGGGTCGTTAAATTAATTTTCTTAAAAGTCATATAATACTACATCCAGGCAAAAGTGAATATTCTTAGTTTCACTGTATGTTTCTTAATATTTTGTGAGAATGTGCCAACAGGAGACATTTTTTCTGAGTGTGAGAAGAGACTGGGGAGTTCTGATTTTTCTAATATGTAGCTGCTCTTCTGAGAACCATGCAGCTTTCTTGGGAATAAGTTTCCCGCTGTGAAACAGTGGTGACAGCACCTGCTATGACTCAGGGGATTGTAAGGATCAAACGAGGTAGCACATATTAAGCTATTTAAAATGTAAAATGTTCTGAGCAAAGTATCACAAGAATGGAGGAAAAAGTATCCAATGTACACACCCCTATTATGAAACTAATTCATACCTTTTATATGAAAGCTATAACCAAATAGCCTAAGAATGTGGGGAAGGGGGAAGGAGAAGGGAGGGAGGGAATGGGTGGAGGGACCATTTTTGAGGTCTATCGTACAAGGGTACAAGTGAAGCTCTCTAAGGGTAGAATCAGAACGTTTTAAAACAATAACTGAGAAAATGACATGAAGGCTGTGTTGATCAGTTTGATGAAAGTATTTTGGATTGCATGTGAAAACCCCACACTGCACCCCAGAAGTGCATTAATGTACATAGTTACCATTTAATAAAAAAAAAAGAAAAAAAAAGAAATTTTAGTGGAATTCTAGTTCTAGTTAAACCATCTGATCTAGGCCCTTTTTTTGGAAACCTTTTTTTTTTGGGGGGGGGCAGAGTCTTACTTTGTTGCCCTTAATAGAGTGTCATGGCTAGGATATGATCAATTTTAGAGAGTAATCCATGTGCTCATGAGAAAAATGTACAGTCAGTATTATTGGGATGGAATGTTCTGTTAAGCCCATTCCATCCCAATAATACTAGAGTTGTGTTTAAATTCATCATTTCTTTGTTTAGTTTCTGTTTGGAGAAATTGTCCAGTTCTGTCAGTGAGGTATTGAAGTCCCAGGAATTATGGTGTTGTAAGATATTGTTCAGAAAGGTTAGGGTTTGTTCTATAAATATGGGAGTATTTATGTTGTATGTATAAATATTTTCAATTAAAATATCTTCTTGTTGCATCATTCTCTTGACCAGTATATAGTATTCATTTTTGTCTTTCTTTACTTTTGTTTCTTTAAAGCCAATTGTATCTGCAAATAGGATTGTGACTCCTGCTTTCTTCTGATTTCTGTTTGCCTGAAATATTATTTTTCAATCCTTAGTCCTTACTCTTGTTTTTCCCTTGGAGGTTACATGTGTTTTCTGAAGACAGCATACACATGGCTTGTGCTTTTTTATATACAGCTAGTTCATGCCTCTTGAGTAGGGAATATAACACATTCACTTTTATTAAGAGAATTGATAAATATGGCAGAGTTCTCTTCAATTTGTCATATCGGGGTCTGTTGCCTAGTTTTATCACTTGAGCTATTGTGGAAGTTAGGCTTTGTCCTTTACTTTCTGGGTATTTTTACTTTGCTGGTGGTCTATTTTGATGGTCTACATACTAGGGGACTGAACACTTCCTGCAGTGCTACTCTTGTAGCTGATTTCCTCATTATTTGCTTGTCAGTAAAAGATTTTATTTCTCCATCAAATATGAAACTTAGTTAAGTGGGCTACAGAATCCTTGACTGGACATTCTTTTGGTTGAGGAGATTGAAGACGGGTGACCGTTCTCTTAGAAAGTTTCTGCTGAAAAGTCTACAGTCACCTTAATGTTTTTGCTTTAGTAAGTAATCTACTGCTTACATGTGGCTGTTTGAAGAATTTTCTCTTTCATTTTGTCTTTTGCAAGTTAATTTCAATGTGTGTAGGAGAGGCTTTATTTGAAATGAATTTTCCTGGAGTTCTGTAGCCACCTAGTATCTGTATGTCTTTGTCTCTGGCAATGCTTGGGAAATTTTCTATTATGATGTCTTGAAGTAGAGCTTCCATGCTTTGGGGACTCTCTTCCTTTAGAGATACCTATGATTTATATGTTTGTATGCTTTGTGTACTCCTATATCTCTCTAGGTGATTGGTTGGCTTTTGCTGTCTTCTTTCCTGCCTTTTTAAAAGATTGGGTAGGCTGAAAACTCCTGTCTTCATGTTCTGAGATTCTTTACCCTCCATATTCAAATCTATTTCAGAGACTGTCTACTATGTTTTGAAACTTATCTCTTGCCTCTTTCAATTCCTTAAACAACTCCATTATTATTTGCTTCCTAATTATGCTCAGATCCTTGGTGACTTTGTCCTTAATTTCATTGATCTCTTTAGACAGTTTTAAACATTTTTGTCTGCTTTCTCTTCAATTCCATTTTTGTTATTTGCCATCCATATTCTGTATTCCTTTTCTATCATTTCAACAAATTCTTTGTGGATGGTGTTTTCAATTGTAATGCCATTATAATCCCTTTGGGGAGTTGACCTGCTCTGAATTTTCATGTTGCCATCATTCTTTTGTTGATTTCTCCTTTTGTATATTTTCTACTTTTTTAAATTCTAGGCTAAAAGGTTGGTATGTCTGTAATTCATTGTTGAGAAATAATCTCATTGGGCTTGATTTGGAAGGCAGGTGGAACCTGGAGGGTGGATCCTGGATTGACCAAGTGGTATACCTTTCTACAAACTACAGCATCAATTAACAGGCTGTAGGGCTTTTTGGATGCCCAGTCAAGTGTGCTGGTGTCTTCACTGGCTTCCGTGAAGACTAGTGTTTCCATGCCCCTTCTAGACTTGCCAATGTGACATGGCAGCTCCTTGATCTACCACTTGCTCAGAAGCTATTAGTACTGGTTTGCTGCCAGATCCGGTGGGGTGGTATTACTTTCATAGGCCCTGTGAGTGGGGCTCTCCACATCTATTCTAGGACCTACTGAGGAAAGGAGCATAATTGTTGTTTTGATACCTGCTCAGTAGAATATAGGGCTGTTGGGATGCCTAATTCAAGGGACTAATGTCAAGTTCAGAGGCTCTGGACTGTGAAGCTCACCCCATCTTTTACAAGACATTTCAAAGTGAAGCAGCCCTTTGCTGCATAGCTGGCCTGCTCAACACGGGGCTGTTTGTATACTTAAATAGGCAGGCTGATATCAATTTCAGGGCCTGTCAAAGTGATATGGCCATTTCTTGTTCCACTCACCCACTCAGCAGGGGTATATAAGGCCATTTGAATACTAAAACTTGTAGGCTAAAATGATATCCAAAAGTCTCTGAATGTGGAGCTCTCCATTCCCCTTCAACACTGACTGTTTAAATGAGCCACAGCTTTTTCTGGTCCTTTCCTGCTCACAGCCTGCCACAGTTGCCTTTCAGGACTACTTAGATAAGGGAAATATCCCTGAGAAACAGCCTTCTTTTCTCTGAGCTAGGAGGTAATGGCTATGGGCAGGGCTTCATGTGAAGCTCCTAGACCAGGGGCAGTGTGCAAATGGCAAGCCAAATCATCCCAGAGGGTTGGGTCAAAATCAGCCAAGCCCAGCCAAAGTGCCAGCACACCAACAACAGATTTTAAAAAACCTTAGATTCTTCCTATGTTTTGGGGAGGGGAATCTTTAGTTCCAGTCCATCTTTCAGTGTTTCCTAGCATGGGAGGTTGTCGGTAGGAAGAGGGGGTCACCTGAGGCTTCAGAGCCAGGCAATGTAGAGACCTCCTTAGTTCTTGACAGATACAATGGAGAGGCAGGACCCTTTTCCCTTGACCTTTCCTGGGCCCTGCCTGAGCCACAAGCAGTCATTTCTGCTGGATGCCAGTGAGAGAGAAGCTGGCCTCTATAATAATTGCTTATGTAGTTGCTATGGGGGAAAGGTAGGTTCCAGACTCCCTTCACGGTTCCTACTCCTGCAGGGGGGGATGCATCCCAGCCAGGCTGTCTGAGCCAGGCTAGTGTTCTTGATATGCCAGAGCAGAGGGAAGCTGGTTCAGCAAGGGCTCTGTCTGGTTGTGAAGAAAGAGGGGGATGGGCTGTGGCTGCAAGCCTGCTGGAGCCTAAATTGATTTCTTTTCTATTGTCAAGAGGGAGCTTGATGGTAGGAAATGCCTAGGTGCAGGAAATCTTGGCTTCTGGTCTCTGGCAATCTTCCTGTGGGGTGAGAATTCCTATGGTTTTCTGCTTGTGGGGAGCCCCTGGGGTTGGGGGAGAGGTCCCCTTTACCCTTCTGTTTGGCTCCAGACTCCTTTCAATCTATTCCATTCTATCACTGTCCTCTTATCTCTGCCTGTCTTCCTTTTTGCCTTCTTCATCCATTTAGTTCTTCTCAGCAGGGTCACTGAACACCTCTGATGAACTCTCCTTGTGATCTACCCCTCCTCAATTTTAACTATTCCCAGTTCACTTCAGTCTAATTTTTCTCTTTCCAACCAGGGCAATCTGACAGTCAGCCATCTTGCCTGCTTCCCAGCAATCTTAAGTTTAATAATGATTTTTTAGATACAATGCCTAAAGCATAATCCCCAGAAGAAAAAATTGGTAAGTTGGACTTCATTAAAGTTAAAAACTTCTAATATACTAAAGATGCTGTTTAAAAAGTAAAAGGATGGCCCAGCGCCTGTGGCTCAATCGGCTAAGGCACCAGCCACATACATCTAAGGTGGCGGGTTCGAATCCCCAGCCCAGGCCCGCCAAACAACAATGATGATTGCAATCAAAAAATGGCCAGGCATTGTGGCAGGCACCTGTGGTCCCAGCTACTTGGGAGGCTGAGGCAGGATACTCACTTGTGCCCAGGTGTTGGTGGTTGCTTTGAGCTGTGATGCCATGGCACTCTACCCAGGGGGTTTGCTTGAGTTGAGGCTCTGTCTCAAAAAAAAAAAAAAAAAAAAAAAAAGAATGAGGTATAATTGGGAGAAAAAAATTGGATAAAAATTTATATATCTTAAATATAAATAGAATTATTAAAGATAAAAAATAAAAAATTAAGCCCAATTTTAAAAATTGGGTTTTTTTTGGTACGCTTTTAGCATTCTTTTTCTTTTTAATTTTTATAAATATTTAGGCAATTTTTTTTACCCCATTTTACCCAATTCTTTTTTTTTTTTTTTTTTTT